>QJPP01000926.1:0-280878 GCA_003996215.1 Jaltomata sinuosa | reverse complement strand
GGGACCTCCATGGACCTTGCCATCCGGGCCAGGGGCTACGGGCTGCGTGTGCCGGAGGAGGGGTATACGGTGGAGTAGAGGTATACGGGCAGTGTCCTTCCATGGAACCTACCTGCTAGGCCGGATCGGCGCCGGAGGAGGTACATACGGAGATACCATTTCACTTGAGATCTTCATGCATCATATCATTCATTGCTTGAGGCTCCACCCTTGTTTGTTATTTGTTGATTGAACGCTCCAGTAGTATGGGATGCCAGAGGGTTTGTTTTCACTTGTTTTTGTTCCTCGGTTATATGGGCGGCCGGGGGACTGTAGGTAGACTTCTGCTATTTACTTACAGAATTGTTCTCTATTATGGATAAGTATGAGATTGGTTACTGCTAGACTGTTAGTGTCTGGATTTGAGATTGATATGATTAGTTGAGTTTTATTCATGTCTCTTAGCATGCCTATCATTACTCTTTCTCTCTTCTTCTTACACTTGAGGTTACCGGTATACCGTCCATTTCGTAAACTTATTTTGTATACATTGTTGTTGCAAGGACCCCAGGTGCGTTATTTCTTACTTTCACCTGTGCCTATGGTGTGTATATTCTGCTTACTGGCCTCACATGTGGTTCTGTTGATTTCCCTCTGGGCTAGTTCCTGTGTACCTTTCGTTGACTTCTGTGACTGCTTGTTCTATTCTGTCTATTACTACGCTTTTATCTTATATGTGCCCAGTCAGCCTATGATACCTACTGGGTACCTTAGTGCTTCGCATTTGGTGCTCACCCCTACCCCCCTGCATCTTTGGGTGCAGATCCTAGCGTGGGCCATCGCCGTTAGATCACTGTGATTCGTGCTTGGAGATTTGTTGGGGACTACTTCAGACTGAGGGTGAGCTCTTGGCGATCGGAACTTAGCTTTAGTTTATCTTTTGCTTCATTTACTCTATTACCATTGAGAGACATCTGTATATATTGTTTGGGATCGTTTGCATTTTTGGATCTATACTGTGATACCAGGTCTTGGGGTTTGGTTTAGTCTTCGCATATGTATATATTTATATCCCTGTTATCTATTTTATTCGTCTTGTTCCCTTACTTGCTAGATAGTAGCCCATTACTAACTGTTCTGGGCTATGGGGATTGGTTCACCTATCGGGGTTTGTAGGTGCCATCATGACCGAGAAATTGGGTCGTGACAACAATAGAACTAGAAGCCATATACTAACAGAAACATGCTTAAGACATCAATTTCAAGATAAGAATAGACGTACAATAGTTCCTCAAGTATAACCCTAGGATGGAATAACTAAACCACAAGTACCCAGATCCGCTAATGTAAACCATGACAAGGAATAAAATCCAATACCCCACAACTGCTCAGAAGGCTACACAATCAAAATCTCAACAATACCAGTCCCACTAACCTCTTAATAATCATAGTCCCAAGCCGGTGCCTCAACAGGCTAAAACCACAAATCGAACTAGTACCAAAGGTCATAACAAGCTTTAAGAAATAAATGGAGAAATATAATCTACCTACAATCCCAACGACTGTCCATACAACCGAGAAACATAATCAAGTGAAAACAAACCCTCTGAGATCCTATACAACTAGAGCGTACACTGAGCATACAACAAACAAGGGTGGAATTGGAATGTAATATGTATAATGATGTATGATGAATCTGGTATGATAATAGAATCATATGTTACCCCCTCCGGTACCTACAGGGCCGAATAGAGGCAGGACCCATGGAAGGACACAACCCGTATACCTTGACTATGCCGCATACTCCTCTTCTGGCACCCTCACCTCGTAGCTCAGGGTCCATGAATGACAAGGTCCATGAGGGTATACTCGTAGACCACATACTAAAACCGCAAATCTCAATTTGTAACTCCATAAATAGAACCTAGTAGTATGTGCCTGACTTTGACTTGGGTCTAAATCAGTAGTAGTAATCTCAAAAACCCATCAAAGGGTGCCCGAAATATATTCGGGTCTAAATTAGTAATCAAGTCTCAGATACCCTTATAAAAGGTGCTCGGAGCGTATCTGGGTCTAAAAAAATGGTAAATCAAGTCTAGTACTATGGGACAACCGAGCCTAGTATATGTGAAAATTGGTAATCAATTAATCGTAATACCCTCTTTTCTCCAAAAGGTTTCATAAAAGCCAATTTAAAAACCCTTTCAAAGTCATATTATCAAAAATGGACCCTTGGGGCCATGCAAAGTTTAGAAAAACATCTATAGTCATCCCGAACCCAAATCAGTAGAAAAACATGCAAAAAAGCCTTTGCATGAATGATATGCTCGCAAATAATAAGTTAGCCCAACAACTCACAAATATTCCCATCGGCCCTGCACAGGCTCAACAACTCTACAGCAGACATAACCAGCTTAGAATAATATCTCTATGCTCGGGACTCACAAACATTTCCAAATAACCCACTATCGATGTTCTAGAGTCAATACAAGGCCGCACAGGACCACAAGGGTAAAATATAATACTACACAAATACTACAATCAACATATGAAATAAATGGACCGAAGAGACGGATAAGGTCTGGGGTACCAACCTATAACAACCCACCCAAGGATACTAATTAGTGTAGTTATAGTCTATATACAAAGAGTCTAGATAGAGAAAACAATAACCTACCTGTCGTCTGACGACTAGCTGTGGGGACGGTGTCGTCCAGGCTCAAACTGCTTTGAGAATCTCCAAACATAGATCAAACTATCAAAAACATAAGCTACACATCAAAATAAGACCAACGATACCCATATCGCTATAATAATAGTCGAGCCAAAATTCGAGTTGTCGACGGGCCCGTGGGCCTCGTAACCCAAAGCCAAAAATGAACAAGCACACAATGACCACCACACTCCCGTGTGTGCATGCTCAAATTATTAAAGGTAATTGATCAAGGGTAATGGCCCAAAACAACCAGCCATGACTAAGAACAACCAAGGAATCAAAGATGTAAATTCAACGGAATTAAGTGGATAAAACTTAAAAAAATGATAGAGGAACGATCAAGGCCAAGAAAATCCCACCCTGGCACCATGAATTGAAGCAATAGAGAGAATTAAAGAGTTGGAGCTTATATCTATGGGGAAAAATGGATTTTTAAGTGAAAAAGACGAAGTGGGAGCTTATATACTTCCCAGGGATCTTTCTTTGCAATCGCAAAGAGATCCCACGCGGTCGCGATGACCATGCTGGCTAGACCATCACGATCACGAGGAATAGCCATGCGGTCGTGAAGAACAAAGGGGAGAAGGCTTCATCGCGGTCGCGATAAGGAAATCACGTAGCACAAGGAAACAAGTGCTACATCATGATCACGAGAAAGGGGCTCGCGATCGCGCTTAAGTCCTGAGGCCTGCACCTGCAATAGCATAACATGCAATTCTAAAAACTTTTATGGGGCATTCTGGGCACAATTGAAAACTGATACTCAAAAACCAATAATGCTAACATAGTGGAAATGATGTTTCAGACTCAATGGAATTGATGATACTTCCATACAAGGTCGTCTTGGAGGAATGTTGACCCAAGTCAACACTAGCTAATGCCAACCAAATATCCAAAATGAGCTCGACTCACCCAGAACCCAAACCAACCAACTAACTAACACAAACTCGGCATTCTGGAGCTTAAAGCACTGACGGAATTTCCATCCGAGTTCGTCTTCTATGAATATTGACCAAAGTCAACCAAACAAGCCAAAGTGGCCTAAAAACACAGAACGAGAGAGAATTCCAAGCTGAATAGCTTCTGGATCCTGAAAAGAGATTCTCCTAGACCAAAATCCACGCTCCTAGCCAACAAAACTATCGGAATTCAATTCCGAGCATGATAGCTAAGAATATTGACTAAAGTCAATAATTTCCAAAGTTGAAGCTCTAAAATAAAGAAACGACCATAAATACCAAAAAGCCATCCCCGACACCAAACTACCAGTTTTAGCAAGTCATAAATGACTTGAAACCACTACAGGCAAGCTCTAACAGTACACAAATGGTGAAAATTCGAGAATGATCGGAAGGGTCATTACAGAGACAAACTTAGAAGTCCTTTTAGAAGCTACCGAGAAAGAAGTCAAAAAAGCCAAGTTAGAGGCCTCAACTGCAGCAGAGAAATTTGATAAATGCTTTGATGTAGAGTTGTTGAGTGGTCTACAACATAAGAAGGAGGGCCTAGAAGCTATGCGCCAAGACTTAATCAACTATAAATTGTGTTTAGATTAGTCTATAGGGATAGTTTTAATTATTTTCTTTACTTGCATTTGACTAATTATTGGATATCCATTTCAGCAGTAGAGATTTTGAATATTGTGATTAGTTTAGTCTGTACGTTTTGCCTCAGATTGGAGATCTCCTCTGATAATAACATTATTCGTTGACTTTGCTTCTTCATGGTAAGAAAATTATATCTCGATGTAGGAGTGTCAAAATCACAATCGACTTAATTTTCTTAGAACCTAGAGTTCTTAATCTAAAATATATCCAAATTTAGAGTTTAAAACCCTCTGGATCATCCCAAATATATTTTTGGAGTTAACTTTACGCGTTGAAATGCTAACAATTTCAGGTTAGAGCGGCTTCACCAAAAAATGATAACTTAGTGTGGGAACGTCAAAATTGTGAGTGACTTGATTTTTCAAAAGTTAGACTTCCCAATCTAAAACATATCCAAAATTTAGAGTTTAAAACCCTCCTGATCGTTCCAGTTATATTTTTTAAATTTACTTTACATGCTGAAATGTTGACAGTTTTAGGTTAGTGCGACTTCACCAAAAAAAACATAACTTGGTGAGGAAACGTAAAAATCCTAAGCGGATTAATTTTTTAAAGAGTAGACTTCTCGACCTAAAACATACTTAAAATTTAGAGTTTAAAACCTTCCAGATTGTCCTAGATATATTTTTGAAATTGAATTTATGTGTTAAAATGCTAACTGTATCAAGTTCGCACAGCTTCACCAAAAGAATTGTAACTTGGTGTGGAATATTGAAATCATGAGGTTCTTATTCCATTAAAAAGAATACTCCAAGAAATATGATTTATATAAAAATTATGGCCAAAAGTTTTACAGATTTGTACATTGATATCTTTGAAGTTGCCTCAAATTCTTCCTTGTTCATCTATTTAGTTTTGCGTTCCTGTGGCAGAAATTCATAACTCAGAGTAGGAGTGCAGAAATCAGGAGCTTCTTATTTCGTTGAAAAGAGAAATCCAAGAACTACGGTGTATGTAAAAATTATGGCTAAAAGAATCACATATTTGTATATATTTTTCTTTGAAGTCAGCTCAAATTCTCCCTTGTTTGTCTCTTTAGTTTTGCGTGCCTATGGCATAAAATTTATAACTCAGAGTAGGAATATCAAAATCACGAACTTCTTATTCTGTTGGTAAGAGGACTCTAAGAACTACGATATATGTAAAAATCACAGCCAAAAGCTTAAAGGATTTGCACATAATTTCTCCGTAGTCAGCTCAAACTCTGCCTTATTTGTCTCTTTAGTTTACGTGTCTGTTGCAAAAAATTTATAACTCAGAGTAGGAATATCTATTTCATGTGCTATCTATGCCACTTTAAAGAACTTGGTGAAGAGTATCAAGTTGGTAGACTTCAAATCTTATATAAAAAGATCATTTTTAGAGGTTTGCCCTAATTGAGTCATCGATATTGTGAAACTCTAAAGTTCGATGAAGGAGTACTTGTAGACTTAATTTTCATATGGTAGATCAAGCGAGAAATGTATTTTTTGGCACTCATGAGACTGAACCTAAAATTAAACTCTAAGCTCTTATGTACCTCGGTGAACAAGATCAAGTCATAACGTAGTTCTGAAAGAGTGATTTTTTCTTTCTTTTTTTTGGTCCTAACTTTGCTGCCTCTTTCAAGGTTTTCAACCTAGAAGATATTTTTTTAGGCCGTACATGTTTTATACTCTTTCCATCCAGGAGTTATATGTAATTTATGATCGTGTCTTAAGGAGCATCATATTACTTCAAGTATAGTACCTTTTCAAGAACATTGCGTTAATGGGACTAATTCTCACACCATCCGCATCGATAAGCTTGTAAGTGCCACTCAAATATGCTTCTTGTATGACATATGGTCCATCCCACTTTGAGGTGAATCCCCCCAGACTTATGGGAAGTGATAATGGGCCATCTTAATGCAAGGACTTGATCTTCAATTTCGAAGCACCTCAAGTGAACCTTTTTGTTTAAGGCACATGATAGATGAGCTTGATAACATTCAAGATTTTATTGAGCTTCCAGCCTCTTCTCATTAAGTTCTTCTAACTCTGTCATACCCAGTCGAGCATTTTCTTCTTTAGTACTCCCTTCTTGAATAGCAAGTATTAAAAAAGGTATTTGATGCTCAAGTGGTAGGACTGTTTCAACTCTAAAAGCAAGATAGTATGGTGTTGATGCGTCGGTGTGCAGTGTGTCATCCTATATGCTCATAAGGATTCTTCGATTCGTTCATGATAATATCATTTAGACTTGGAGATGACCTTCTTTAACAAGTTTCATTGAGTGTTATTGAATGTTTCATCTAGACAACTAGCGGCAACATGATACATAAAAGATTTATGGTACTTAAAATCGAAGATATCACAAATCTTGTTCATCAACTTGTTATCAAATAATTTGTCATTGTCCATTATTATGTAATGAGGAATGTCTAAATGGTAGATGATATTTACTCAGATGAAGTTTGCAATATTCTCCTTCTTTACTTCTTTAAGATCGATAACTTTGGCCCATTTTGAGAAGTAATTTGTTGCATCCAAGATGCAAAAGTGTCCACCAGAAGATTTTGTTAGTAGTCCAACAACATCTAGTCCCCAAGCATCTAATGTCCAAGATGTAATAATCAGGTGTAATACTTCAGGCAACTAGTGTATAAAATTTGCATAAAAAAAGGCAGGCCTTGCATCTCCGAGCAGAGTTTGAGTAATCTTTTATCATCGTTGGACAGTAATATCCTATCCTTTTTATGAGGAAATGGAACTTCGGTCCAGATTGATGTGATCCTCATACTCTTGAATGTGCTTCTTGCAAAGTTGGACCGCTTTTTCCTCCCCCAAACATCGTAAAAGTACTCCCTCAAATGATCTCCTATATAATGTGTCTTTGTAGTAAAGGAAGCGAGGTGCACAATGACAGATGTCAGTACTTCTCTTCAGATTTTATGAAAGTATCCCATAACACAAGTAGTCAATGACAGGTTATCGTCAGCCTTCATTCATGACTTCAGAAATAGCGAGGAGATGCTCAAGTTTATTTTCTGCATATTCATCCTTATTTGGCAATTTTACTACCTATTTTTGGCAGATAGTACTTGTGCTTGATTTGGCAGAGTTAGAGTTGAAGCTAGAGTAGCCAAGGCATTGACTTTCCTATATTCCTTCCTTGGTATGTGTTAGAGGCTCACATCTCTAATCCATCCTATAAACTTCTCAACATAACTATGATATGGGTGTAGCTCGGGATTTTTGACCTCATAGCTTCCCAAGAGTTGATTGATCACCAACTGAGAGTCACCAAAGACTTGTAATTGTAGTTGCTTCATGTTGACAGTCATTTCAAGCCCAAGCATTAAAGCTTGATATTCAACGACATTGTTGGAACAATATTATGTCAAGGTAAAGGAGTATGGTAGAACCTCTTCTTGCGGAGTGACGAACACCACACCAGCATCAGCACTAGCTCTATTACGATGCACAGCACCATCAAAGTACATCTTCCAAGGAGGTTGAATTTCAATAACCATCGTGTTTTCATCAGAGAGTTCATCAGTTAGTTATCAATCATCAGGTATCGAATGATTTATCAAGAAGTCTGCTATTGCTTGTCCCTTTATAGCTTCATGAGGGATGTGCACAACCTCAAACTGTTAAAACCGAAGGTACCAATTTGTGAACCGATCACTGAGGATTGGTTTTGACATCACAAATTTAATGGGATTTACTCTAGAAATAAGGCAAACAACATTAGCTTGAAAGTAGTGCTTCATATTTTTGATTTAGAAGACCAACACCAAATACAACTTTTCAATTAGCAAATAATTCAGCTCATTTTGGTGTCATCATTCTGCTCTAGTAATAAAGGTAGTTTTCTTTGTCTTTAATATTCTCTTGAGCCAATAGTGCTCCAACCGACCTGGAGGCTTCATCAAATATGATTTGATCCTTTAAAAGGCATTGCTACAAGCTTGGTCCCACTTGATAGGATCACCCTTCTTCATGTGATGACTGAATGGTTAGCATCTTCCAGCTAGATTCGACATGAACCTCCTCAGATATACTAGCTTTCCTTATAGACTTTTTAGCTTGTGAATATTTTGAGGCTCCACCATCTTCAAAATCGCATCAACTTTAGCTTGATCAATCTCAATTTCTCGATATCACACAATAAAACTAAAGAACTTTCCCGAAGTAACTCCAAAGGCATATTTCAGCAAATTCATTCTGAGTTGATATATTCAGAGCAACTCAAACACTATTTTCAAGTCTTTTAAGTGGTTGCTTCTCTTTCTTGACTCCACCACTAAGTCATTAACATAATAATTAACATTTTTAATAAGTAAGTCATCAGAGATATTTTGCATATCCCTTTGATATGTGGTGCCAGTATTCTTCAAACTAAAAGGCATCACCTTATAGCAATAAATACCTTTGGGTGTACAGAATGCAATGAGCTCTTCATCCTTTGGTGCTATTTGGATTTGGTTAGAGCCGAATGAACCATCAGTGAATGACATTGCCTCATAACCAGTGGTAGCATCAATCATCAACTTTAGAGTGGGGATTAGAATTCATCTTTAGGGTATGCATAGGGTAGGCATTGTTGAGATCCCTAATGTCAACACAAACTCGAATTTGACAATTCTTCCTCCTCACAGGAACAACACTTAAAATCCATGTAGGGTATTTAACTTCACAAATAAAGCCAACTTTAATGAGTTTGTTAATCTTATTTTCGATTAAAGGAACCATGTCTGGTCTAAAGCGTCTTTGGGCTTGCTTAATAGGCCGAGCATAATTTTTAACCGCCAACTGATGAAATGCTACTTTGAGATTCAAATAAGGCATCTATTTATAACTCCAAGTAAGGAAATCCATATATTCTTTGAATATATCCATATAAGTGATTTCTTCATCAACTTCTAGAAAAACACTTAGTTAGGTTGGCCTTGGTTATTCATCGGTGCCCAAATTAACTTTCTTTAAGGGATCTATTATGGTCTTCACTCCTTCTTTGAGTTCTAGTGGAGCATCTTCATCCTCTTAAAGATCACCATCATTGATGGATATATGATAACACCGGGAAGTATTCTTCAAATTCTCAGGAACCTTCACTTGAGATAAGATATCTTGCTCACTCTGGGCAGTAATATGATATGAAATGCCTACACTTTCTTCATTTTCCTCACATTCCTTGGTATAAACCATAGTATGTGTCTTCACCTTCAGTATCTTCTTACATGAAACCACAAGTTTTGTCAGTCGCTTCTTTCTAGAAGGGATCAAACTTTAAAAATCATTCTGGGTTCTAGGTAATGCAGGCATTGTCAAGCTTCAATATTTTCTCAGGTGCTTGTTATTCTTTTTCTTCTATGGACCTAACTTATCGAACATAGAATTTCTTGAGGTTGATTTTACAAGTTGATCAAAGACAAAAGGACTTTTGTTGGAAGCAGCAGGCTCATCTTCCAGAGTGATGTAATTGTTACTTGCACTTTTTATAGAGGTGAAATCGGCGGCAATTTCTTGTACCCTAATCCTTCACGTGATTGCCTGGTAGTAGCTTCTGATGGGAGCTTACCTAACTTTGATGGCTCATTGGGGTTATATCCAGCCTTTTCAAGTAACTTGTAAGCATTTAAATTGAAACCTTCATTTGTACGCTTGATGTGCCATGAGTTTGCGGCACTTTCAACGCTTAAAACTTGGAATTGGAGTATGTTCTTTAGCGATTTTTAGTAGCTTTGATGTGTTTTTGAGTCTTGTGCAGGAAAACATGGTTTAGAGACTTAAGTGCAGAGAAAGACTAATATTTAGGCTGAAACTGACTTCTACGACTCAAGACCACGAGTCATTGATCATTCCACGAGTCGTGGAAGTCAGTAGTGGAAAGTATACTGCAAATGTAGCTGGGGTCTGAGTTCCACGTAAGGTTTCCATGAACCGTGGACCTTTTCACGAGTCATGATTCCTGCTCATGGAACCAAATCATAGAAGGTGAAAATTGCCTGAATTCGATGGAAGGTTTCCACGAGCCGTGGACCTATTCACGAGTCGTGATTTCTTCTCGTGGGACCTGATCAGAAAAGGGGCAAAAAGTTTGAGATTGACGACTCAAGTCCACAAGTCGTGATTCAAGTCACGAGTCGTAGGAAGAACTCATGGAAGAGAACCCACAAGATGAAAAATACTCTGAGTTCCACAAGTGCTGATGACGACCCGTAGAAACTTCCACGGACCATAAACAGTGTCCGTGGAAGCTGCCGATTCCAGTTTCCTTGTTTAATTATGATAGGCTTTTCATTGTCTATAAATACCTTTCCTAGGTTTTATTTTATGTTTTATGCAAGATATTTTGTAGGAAACACATTCGTAACTTTGTGAGACTGGTATGTTCTTAGTTTTTGAGAGTTATACGCATTCATAGTCCAATGTTCTTACTTCCATCTTCATCCATTCAAGATTCTGGATTTCTTTAACACTTATTGTAAGTATATGATCATGAACACACCAATAACTCTTGATTGTTTACTTATGAACATAAGTAGCTAAATCCACAACTAGGGTTGTGGGAACCATGAAGGATTAACAAAGTAGGCAAAGTACTTGGGTACTCTAGGGCAGTGTTAATGCATGTATTGTTCTTCCCTTTGCTTTGATTGCTTTTTAACGGTGCACAACATTAGAACTCTCCTTATCCTTACTTGTAGGACCAAGGAGGTAACGGATGGGAAAAGGGTTGTTTGACAACAGAGATTTGAGGCTACCAACCCTCATCTAATAGATTGACCTTGTCTGGGAATAGCTAATCTGGGATCCAGGGTAAGGGTTAGTACATCATACACCTACGATCGGACCAAGGCATGTGGTGAAATTCATCTATCTGCCGGATCAAGGATTTAGGTGAACCTAGCTTATCGATTCTATATGCTAAAGCACCAAACTAGTTTACTAAGTACAATGCCTTACTAAGTTATGATCTCATAGGGAACACTACCCTAGTCCTCTCACCCATTGATTACAACTCTTAAAATTGTCACGTGTTACTTGCTTACACTCTAATTACAATTACTACTTGTTACTTTAAAAAAACCATTTCGAGGGAAATAAACGACTAAGAGCGCGAGTAAACATTAATCAACCATAGTCCTACCATATTCCCTGTGGGATCGACCCCAACCTTCCTTGGGTTTTATATTTGATCAGCGACCACTTATGCTTCTTAAAGGAGGTGTAATCTGGGCGTATCAAATTTTGGCGCTATTTCCGGGGATTACGATTTAGGATTAAGAGAGATTGTGTTTATTTCACTATTAGTCCTTATTTCCTGATTTTACTTTTTCTGTTGTTTTTGTTTTGATCTATAGGTTGCACACTTGTGCATGCCCAGTACAAGGAGTCAAGGCAATCCCTTGATCCCAGACGATCCTGAGCTCTCCAAAACATTATGAAACATGGCTAAAGAGGGAGAGCATGAGACAAGAGCAGATCACAGCCCGATTGTTGGCCGAAGAAGAGAAACAAAAAAAGGAAGGAGAAGATGCTCTTGCCGCTGAAGATGCTGCAATTGCAGCAGACCTCCTAGCTCGAAATGCGACGACTGAGCAAGCAAGGCAGGCATGACAACAAGCTACTCATCAAGCTGCACTAAATGCCCAAGCAGCAGCAGATGGGGTAGCCCACCGGAATTGCCTAGAGGACCAGTCGTGCCATGGCAGAATAAGGGTCGACAGATGCAGTAGCCCAGGCAAGCCCCTCGCTACTATGATTATGATGATTATGATGAGGAGGAGAAATTGGGCATTACAGGACTTATAGTGTTGCCACCACTGACTGAGGGGGCAAAATTTGACATCACCAGCACCATGATCCAGTTAATGAACAATAAGGGACTGTATGCTGGAAAACCTACAGAAGATGCAAATCTTCATGTGCAGAATTTTACTCAGATTTGCAAGTCGTATAGTATGCTAGGAGTGGGGTAGGATGCTATTAGACTGAGGTTTTTCCCATTCTCACTGACCAATGAGGCAACTGTTTGGCTCTCAAAACTGCCCGATAATTCCATATACACATGGCACGAGTTGAAGACCTAGTTTTTGGAGCAATTCTTTCCTCCATCAAGGATGTTGCAATTAAAGCAGGAAATCTATAATTTCAAGCAGCTACCTGCAGAGGCGTTATATGAGGCTTGGCTGAGGTTCAAGAAGAAGTTGAAGCAAGTTCTGAGACACAGAATCCCTTCAAGACATCTGATGGAAATTTTCTACAAAGCACTGAATGCCAACACCAAAGCAGTAGCTGACACTGTAACTGGTGGGGCATTCATGGACAACTCATATGATGAAGCTTCGAAGATGCTTGATCAGGTTACCAAGACCAACAGAGCATGGCACACTAGAGAGTCAGAGACCCTAGCAAGTACATACGCAGTTGGTAATTCCGTGGATTTAAATGAATTGCAAGACCTCAAATAGGAAGTGGCTGAGATGAACACGACAGTTGGGTTGCTTGCAAGGAAATTCCTGGCTGAGGGAGTAGAGAAGGTGAAAGCCATTGGTTCACAAGGTAAATCACCTAGGCCAGATGATTACTCATTTGAAGAGGAGGTTAGTTATTTGAATGATCAAGGGGCAGGTTTCCGGGCCTCTGGCCAAGGAAATCAAGGTCGGAATAGAGACAAAGATGACTACTATAATCGGTTTGGTTACAGAGATAGGAGCAGAGGTAGATACAGAGATGGTGACTGGCAGAAAAAAGATGGGTACAAGAACGATAGAAGTGGTCTTTATGTCCCTCCTAGAAATCGCGAAGAGCAACCTGAACAACCTACCATGAAGGAGATGCTCACCAAAGTGTTTAAAAAGGTTGACTCTACGGATGCAAGCATGAAAGAGATAAAAGCTGACCTTTCAAATATAAGTCAGAGAGTGGATTCCCATTCTGTCTCCATAAAACAGCTTGAGATGCAGATGCACCAAATTTCCACTAGCATGAATCCACGTCAAAAGGGCACTCTCCCAAGTGACACCATTCATAACCCGAAGAACGATCGATAGGTTATGGTGATGACTACTCGAAGCAGAAAGCAGACCATTGATCCTCCCATGCCTAAAAATATTGATGAGCCAACAAAAGTTGAAAAGGAGGATCCTAAGATTTTGGTCGAGTCTGAAGAAATAGATGGTGGGGAAGAGCAAACTGAGAGATAGCCTTCTGAGTTGAAAGCAAAGAGCAAGGAGGTTGCACCAGTCCTGAAACCCATGCCATTGACACCTCCACCGTATCCCCAGAGATTGAAGTAAAAGGTTGAGGACGAAAAATTTCATAAGTTCATCTTAATGCTGAAATAACTCTCAGTAAATATTCCTTTGGTTGAAGCATTGGAGCAGATGCCTGGATATGGTAAATTCATGAAGGATCTGGTGACTAGGAAGAGGACGGTAAGCTTTGAGCCAGCTGATAATTTACACTATTGTAGTGCAATAGCTTCCCATTCTTTGGTACAGAAGAAAGAAGACCCAGGAGCGTTCACTATTCCTTGCACGATTGGAGCATTCTACTTTGCTAAGGTGTTGTGTGATCTGGGTGCTAGTATTAATCTGATGCCACTAGAAGTGTTTAAACAGTTGGGCTTGGGAGCCCCCAAACTGACTATAATATGGCTTCTTATGGCAGATCACACCATGAAAAGGCCTGTAGGGATTCTCTATGATGTGCTTGTGAAAGTTGATACCTTTATATTCCCTGTAGACTTCATCATTCTTGACTGTGAGGTGGATTTTGAGGTCCCTATCATCTTGGGGCGACCATTCCTTGCTATTGGATGCGCGCTCGTTGACTTAGAGACTGGGCAGATGAAGTTCAGATTGAATGATGAGGTAGTTACTTTTAATGTCTGCCAGTATATGAAGCATTATGATGACATGCGAGTGGTTTCAGTTATTGATGTGGTTGATGAGGATCAGTTGATTGTGCTGGTTGAGGAGAGACTTGGTGTCGAGGAACTTGCTGCAGTGATTATGAATTTTGAAGGAGATGATATTGATGAGTATGATGAGATGGTTGAAGCACTAGCAGGTATGGGGTCTTACAGCTATGCTTCAAAGAAGCTTGACTTGGACTTGAAAAATAGACAAACACCGCCTGCCCGACTGTCTATTGAGGAGATGCCAGTCTTGGAGCTCAAAGCGCTTCCAGCCCATCTTCGGTATGTGTTCCTAGGAGCTAATGAGACTTTGCCAGTGATTATTTTTGCAGACTTAGGTGAAAGGAAAGTTGAAGCTCTGGTTTCTTTGTTGAAGAAATTTAAGAGGGCCATTGACTAGACCATCAAAAACATCATTGGGATTCTGCCAGGAATCTATACATATAAAATTCAGCTTGATCCAGATTGTATTCTGAGTATTGAGCACCAGCGCAGGATAAATCAGCCTATGCAAAAGGTCATCAAGAAGGAGATCATTAAGTGGCTAGACACAGGTGTGATTTATCCTATTTTTGATAGCAAGTAGGTCAGCCCAGTTCAGTGTGTTCCAAAGAAGGGTGGGATTACTGTAGTCCCAAATGCAAAGAACGAGTTGATTCTGATGAGGCTGGTCACAGGATGGCGCATATGTATGGATTATAGGAAGCTGAATGCATGGACTGAAAAAGACCATTTTCCGATGCCATTCATGGATCAGATGCTAGACCGTCTTGCTGGTAGAGGTTGGTATTGTTTTCTTGATGGTTATTCAGGATACAATCAAATCTCGATTGCTCTTGAAGACTAAGAGAAGACCACTTTCACCTGTCTATATGGGACGTTTGCTTTCAAAAGGATGCCGTTTGGTTTGTGCAATGCGCCATCAATATTCCATCATTGTATGATATCCATTTTCTCAGACATGGTGGAGGACACTATTGAGGTATTCATGTATGACTTTTTGGTGCTAGGTGACTCTTTTGAAGATTGTCTAGATCATCTTAGTTGTGTACTGAAATGATGTGAAGAGTGAAAATTAGTGCTGAATTGGGAAAAGTGTCACTTCATGGTGAAAGAGGGCATAGTGCTTGGCCATAGGATCTCCAAGAAGGGTATTGAGGTCGACAAAGCGAAGATTGAGGTGATTGAAAAATTGCCTCCACCAGTTTCTCTGAAAGGGATTCGAAGCTTTTTGGGGCATGCTGGTTTCTATAGGAGGTTTATCAAGGACTTCTCCAAAATTGCTAATCCATTGTGCAAATTGTTGGAGAAGGAGGTAAAGTTCATGTTTGATGATGCATGTTTGAATGCATTCGAATGTGTTTTGATCCTTTTCAGGCAAGGACGGAAAAAATATGGCTTTGTTTATTGAAAAGTTCGTTTCGAAAATCTAATTAAAGTTTTCAAAAGGTCTTCAATTTAAAACAAGAGTTGCCACTTAGCTTTTATAAAGTAAAACCAAGAAAAATTTATAAGAATTTTTAAAATCCAAAACAGATAAAGACTTTAAAAATTAAGAGATTAAGGGTAAGGGTTTAAGTTAATACTCTTGGAAGGGTGTTAAGGCACCAAGAGTATCCGCTAACTTGCGATTGCCTAGGCTTGTTTGAAAAACTAACTTGTTGACTAACTTTAAAAAGACGGAATTGATTTTAAAAGACAGTTTTATATATAAGAGGGTTATTCTATAAAGACAATATGAAAGAGTTTGTTTTTATATAAAACAGTTGATTTTTAAAAGAGACAATGTACGAAAGAGTTGGTTTTTATTGAACATAAGGGAAAGGCGTCAATATTTAATGAAAATATTTTCACAAAAAATTGAAAGAAATAGTGATTAATATTAAAAATATTTGAACAGAAATATTAACTTCGTTTGGGAATAATTCGACTAAGTTTACAAGGTCAGTCCAAATTATGCAATTAATACTAATTAATAATTAAAGACATATAATATAAGAGGTTAAGGACTAATCCTGTCCTAATTCTAGTGTGTGGACCCTCTTTAGGCCCACCGCCATTTTTCTTTGGTCTTAGTCCATTTTTTCCAACTTTCTGTCCTTTTGGGCTGATGCTGCTTCGTAGTGGGCTTTGGCCCATTTTCTTCATTCTTGCTTAGTCCATTTTTTTTGGACTTTTCTGCCGGTACAAATTCGTTTGGGCTTGGCCCAATTTTCTTCTTTTCCTGCTGCTTCATTTCCACAAGTTCAGCCCCCTTTGGGCTTAGTCAGGCGAACCCAGACAATGTTGGGCTAGGCCCAACGGAAGAAATGCAAAGGATAAATTTGGGAGTCCAATTGGACTCCACCATATTTACCATGCATAAAAGAGAAGTAGGATAAAGATTAGCATATGTTCAAGTAAAATTAGGCAAGAATAATTAAGCAATATACAGATTTCATGCTAAAAATATATTTTCTAACAGTCAATTTACTTGCAATCAATTATCACTCAGAAATCCATACGAAATTTAAACATATGAAATAGGACATCTAGACTAGTTCAAGACAACATATCACAAATTTTATCACCTAAGGTCTGTACTATTATGATCACAGTTTTCCAAATTTCAAACGCCAACAAAGATCATTTATTTGAACTTATCATTTTTTCTAGAAGTCAAAGGGGATAAAAGAGAATAGATCAAATAGATCATATATGCACAAGAACATGACATGATATCATATAGCCACAAACCAGTCTTAAAACATACTCATCACACTTAGTCATTTTCAACATCCAAACTTTAAAAATTTAAACATAAGGAAAATGCAGATTTTGGGCACAAAAAGAGACCTTTTGAATAGCTTAACATAGATCATCTAGAGCATGAAAAGCTAGCTAAAGAACCTAGCCTTAATATTTCACATCACCAAAGAAATATAAATCAGAAGAAAACCAGAGGGCTGGACAGAATTCAACCAGTCACAAATGTATAACTAGTTGAAAATTACATGAGGACCCACTTCTAGTTCCTAATCACAAGAAAACTCATATGCACTTAGAGATATTCACATAACAACACAAGATTCAACATTTTCAAGCCAGACTTAAGCAAATTCTAAACCATAACTAGCAAACTTCCCACACAGATATCATGATCAAATCAGTAAAGAGAAGGGAAGGGAAGGGAAGCAGGATGGGAGCTTTGATCAAGCCTAAAGGAAACAGGGGAGAAATAAGGATGGGTTGAACAACATTAACCACTTTGTATCAATTAATTCTAACAACAAGTCTAAAACCCATATTCATAACATATACATGTCATACAAATCAAACAAAAACCAGTAAAACCATGGAATTTCTTAAGAGAAATCAGTACTCAAAGTTACCATAAACATCACCCTAAACATGAGAAAATAACACTAGCAATTCATGTACACAAGTTGGTACCATCACATAGCTAATTTAGCATAGAAGAAACAGTGAAGGGAAACAGGACAAAGGCAAGACCAAAGAGATTAAAGACAAACAGGAAAGGGTCAAGCATTTCCTAACCTAAATCCTAATAACACATTCCACACTCATGTTCATAGCATTTAGTTATCACACAGGTCAAAAAAAACTAGTGAAACCATGGGATTTCTAAAGAGGACTTAGAACAATACTAACTTAAAATCATGAGAAAACAACACTAGTATTTAACAAATTCACATGTGAGAAATGGTGCAACACTTACACAGGATCAGTAAACAAGATAGGGGCATAATCATGACAGAGGGATTGGGGAAAAACAAGAGAAAATCAAGCATTTACGGGTTTTACATCATATCATTAGATAGCAACAGATATAACTACAACTTCATACTCATATCCACTGTTTTCACAACCCAGACTCAACTAGTGAAGACTGTAATATTTCTAAGCAAAATTGCTACTCGAAATCACAATAATAACATCCTAAACTCGAAACACATACCATAATCTAACAAACAAGACCAGAAAACCAGCTTCGCTCAAACTTGAACACTACATAATATAAGAAGAAGAAAAAATAGTAAAGAGAAAGGGTAGAGAGTATACCTTTTTTAGGGCAACAACTTGTGACTTTGAACCTCACCGGAGAGTTTCAACACCGCCGGACTAGTAGTGAACTTGTCCGAGTCTGAATTTTTAGTATTTCTTTTCCAACTCGCTGACCTGTTACGTAGGGTTAGAGAAATTGATTCTCCAGAACCCTCAATTTTTCCCCAAAATCAGCCCCTCTACCACAATGAAAGGGGAGGGCTATTTATAGGAAATTTTGGGTAAAAATGGGGGGGAAAACCAGAGGGGGTTTTGGGGATTTTGCTGAGGAATTCAAATTCCTCAACTGGAGCAACGTTCACAGCAACAACTTGTATAAAATTGTACAAGTTTTACGAATTTAGTGGAGAGGAGTGACACCTGGAGCTTCTGGAAGTTTCTCAACTTTGCCAGCTCAATTTTGGACGGAGCTAGGGACGGCGTTTGAGAATTTTGACAGAGTTAGAGCCGTTGTTAAAGTTGAGCTGTTAGGAATGGTACCATCTTGGTACAAATCTTGAGAGGGGTTCGGAGAGCAAGGACGATTGGAGGTGTGGATTCGTTCTACGTCGCCTCTCTCAGTACCTTCGTGGTATAATTCTCGTGCCTAGCACGCGATTTTGGTACAGTGAAATGAAGAAGAAGAGAGAATGATGGAGGTGGCGGCTAGGGTTTGATGTGAGGGTTGATAGAAAATGAGCAAAGGGTCGTTTGTCATCTGTTTTGTTAGAGAGAAAAGGATAGAAGAGTATATGAGTGATGTTGGGCCGGGTCGATCAGGTCAGGCGGGTAAAATGTGTTGGGCTAGGCGGATGAAAGAGTTGGGCCAGCTGGGTTAAGGGATTTGCTGGTCCAAATGGGGGCTGAAGCAAAGGAGTTATAAGGGTTGTTGATTATTTGGCCACATTTTGCAAAATGTGGCCATTTCGAGTTAAAGATGTAGCCAAATTGAATAGGATTTAGGACAATTCGGCTAGAATTTGAATAGCTTTGGGGATTTAGGCTAGAATAAAAATAAAGACGGATTAATTGAAATTAATTACCTGAGCATCTTTAAACTTAAACAAATCGAAATAATTATCATGTTTAATACATAATTACCTCTTTTAACAACTGTGAAATTAATTTATTCAATTAATCTCTCATTCAAATTAATTTAGAGGAAAATCAAATGCTTAATTTTTTAAAGGGATTTTCTTATGAAATTAAACTCTAAAATAGTTCTTTAAGTAAACTTATATAAATCCCACATAATTAAATATGAAAGATATAAATTTTTACTCAAGACTATTATAAAGCTGACTTGAAAAATATTTTATCCCTTTTTACAAAATAATTATTTCAAAAATTGTTTAAAATTCAAAAGGCTCAAGATTAATTCGTAATGTGGCGGGTAAAAATTGGGTGTCAATAGCTGCCCCTCCCATTGGGTAGGGTGAGTGTAATGAACCCTGGGCAAAGGGATTTGACGTTCCCAATTTTTGTCCGACCACAAGTATCACGACCCGATTTCTGAAGTCATGATGGCACCTACAACCCCCCAGTAGGAGAACAAATTCCCGTAGCCCGGAACAGCTAGTAATGGGCTACTACCTAACAAATATGCTCAACAAGCTGAGATAAGCAGAAGCAGAATGTAAAGGTAGGCAAAACGGAAGCAAAACTCGAATATAAATACATAAAGGAAACTACACCAACCCCAAGACTTGGTATCAATAGTATAGAAGCTTCTAATAGAATACAAGTGCTAGTAGTAATAAAATACAACATAAATTGCCTCCGAAAGTACAAGGAGCAACAGTACAACAGATGAGATGTAGACAAGCCCCGACCGTCAGGCGCTCACCCTAGTCTCAAAGATCAAAAAGCTGCACGAGTCTCAAACGTGATCAACGACGAAAGCTCAGCTAATATCTGCACCAAAAAGTGCAGAAGTGTAGTATGAGCACCAAAACAATGGGTACTCAGTAGGTATCATCGGCCGACTGAGCGCATATAAGATATAAAAACAGTAAGTAACAGATAGCAAGAAAGAAGTCACTGAAGCAATAAGCAAGGCACAAGGAGCTAGCACAGATCATCCATAACCAAGAGCTTCAAGTAACACATGCTAGCACAAAGATACAATTACATAGAATCACAAGTGAAGGAAAGAAAAACGCACCTGGAGTCCTTGCACAATAATATAAGTAAGTAGAGAGAGAGTTGAGAAAATGGAGGTATACCGGTAACCTCAAGTAGAAGGAAAAGATGGAGAGCAGTCTAACATACTCAAAATGGAATCAACCAGTATAAGGAAATCATAACACCGATCCAATCACATGATAGAATAACCAGGGAATCACCTCACAAGTACCACCCTAGGATGAAATAACTAACCCACAATAACCGAGAGATACCACTCAGCTTCTCACAAGAATAGAACCAGAGTCTCACACTCTGCTCAGAAGGCCACACAAAAGTGCCTCAATAGGATAGGACCCCCTAGCCCTCACATTAATCAGATATCCCACAACCAAAACCTCAACACGTTAACCATCACTAATCCTTCACTAACCGAGTGCCAAGACAAGTTCTAAATAAAGACAGGAGTAAATATAGTCTACATATAGTCCCAATGGCCGCCCATACAATCGAGGAACACAATCAAGTGAAAGCAAACCCTCCGGCATCCCATACTACCAGCGCTTACACTGAACACACATCAAACAAGGGTGGAATTCAATGCATGATATGATATGATATGATATGATGTGTGAAATAGAACCTCTGTATGTACCTCCTCCGGTGCCAATCGGGCCCAGCAGGAAGGTTCCATGGAAGGACTCAGCCTGTATACCTCTACTCCACCGTATACCCTTCCCTCCGGCGCATGCAGCCCGAAGCCCCATGCCTAGAGCGGCAAGGTCCATGGAGGTCCCCGACCCCATACTTAAACTCAGTATCAAGACATGTCATCCGGAAGCAAGTCCAAGATCAAGATAGAGACCCAGTCTCAAATATGCATGCCTAGACCCTGTCCAGGACTAAAGTAGTAGAAAATGCCTCAAAAACCCCTCCAAGGGTGCCCGGGCGTAACTGGGTCTAAAACTATAGTAAATCAAGTCTAGTACTCCGCCCCACAGAGACTAGTATTAGTAATAAAATCAAATCTGGTGCTCTGCCCCGCCAAGACTAGTATCAGTAATAAAATCAAGTCTGGTGCTCTGCCCCATAGAGACTAATACCAGTAATAAAATCAGTGCGAAAACATCCAAAAATCCCCTTTTCGATCATCAATAGTACCAAAAATGGAGCCCCCAGGGCTATGCAAATTTAGGAAAACTGTCGGTAGTGGCTCACAGCCAAAACTGTAGTAAAACAAGCAGGGGAAAACCTTTTTCATGGATGATATGCTCGCACACAAATATAAAAGTAGCCAAATGGCTCACAACAACTCCAATCAACCCTGTACAGGCCCAACAACTATTCAGCATACATAACCAGCCTAAAAGGATAATCTCTATGTCTGGGACTTGCGGACATTCCCCAATAACCCACCATCTATGTTCCAGAGTCAATACAAGGCCACACAGGACCACAAGGGTAATATACAATACTACGCGAATACTACAAATAACGCATGAAATAACGGACGAACAAGGTGGACAAGGTCTGGGGTACCAACCTATAATAACCCACCCAAGGATGTTAATTAATGCAGTTATAGCCTATATACGCAGAGTCTAGGTAGGAAAGTCATAACCTACCTGTCATCCGATGACTAGCTGCGGGAACGGCATCATCCAGGCTCAAACTACTCCGGGAAGCTCCAAATCACAAAAACACTTTCAACTGAAGTCCCAAAGACGTCTCTATGAAGCCTGACTAACCAAGGTAATGGAATAATTGCTAGATCGACAAGGCTAAAAGAACGAGCCATAGCCATTTGATAAGGTGTTAATATCACACTCACAACCAGCCAACTCCAAAACATAAAATGAGGCCAATAAAAATAATAAATGGCAGCTAAATCCAACAACAATATGTTAACCACATCTCAAAGTAGCGAATAGCTCCTGAGGCATTATTTCAAGGCATACTTTACGTCATTCAATCCAATAACTATCGTCCGTGACTCCAATAAGAATCACACAAATCCTCAGTACCTCCAACACCTTAACACCATCAACAT
This sequence comes from Jaltomata sinuosa, assembly GCA_003996215.1. NCBI lineage: Eukaryota > Viridiplantae > Streptophyta > Magnoliopsida > Solanales > Solanaceae > Jaltomata > Jaltomata sinuosa. Next base: position 258,464 of record QJPP01000926.1, on the reverse strand, counting down.
ACAATAATAACAACCCAATTTAATATGACAAAGGGGCTGCCCAGAGCCACAGATCCAAAATATCACTTCGTGGCTCAGAAATCCATAAGACAATACTAGAACATGTAATTACAAAGGAGGATCGTAGGGGAGAGATTTACTTGACAAAAATATTCAATATCCCAAGATTAACAACCTTCCTCCATGCAAGAACAACAAACAGATCCAAAATCAACAAGAAACTACTACAAGATATCGGCAACAACAACTTTTCATAACTAGAAGCTTAAAATCTTGATCCAACAAATAAATAAGTGTACATGATCCATACCTCACCAAAATAACTCCATAGCTACTTCCAAATACTTAGAAAGCACCTGCTAGCTCGCTGCATCAACACCCATGAAGATACTCCATGAAATCAACGGGGAAAACTATACCAAAATGACGAGCTCGCGACGTAGAGCAACTTCCGTTAAACTTCCGAATTGAAAGGATCAAAGTCCATGGATTATCTAGGGGATTTACCTCTGATTTTCTGAAGCTTTTGGTGAAAATAATGAGTTAAAACGAAGGAGAAATCAGCTTTTATAAGCTGAACCGACTTAGGATGTGGACTCTACTTTGACGTGTCTGCTTGCGCAGTCTTTCAAAAATGTGAATATCTCTCTATTCTGAAGTCGTATGGACAAACGGTTTAGTGTGTTGAGAACTAGACTCGTAGACCTTCGATTTGTTATATTGGGGGACCACTAACTCTTTACAGTTAGGGAGAAACACGCCAAGACATTTAACCCAAATTTGAAGAGAATTCCTTAAAGGAATTTACAATAACTTTTTCCGACTTTTGTTCCGCAACTTGCTTGACTTCAAAACTTATCATACAACCATTTTGCAATTATAATACCTCATAACACATCCTTGTTAGTATATTATACACTATTAGTCTTACCCCAAAGGCACGGGTTACTTTAAACCTTCCAAATGGGCGAGGTGTTACACGAGGCATTTCTTTAACTCAAACTTTCGAGTAAGGGATTCCTTTGACCTAGAACCTTGGTTTAATTCTATGATATTACCAAGAATGTTGTCGGAAGTCAACGATTTCCAAAGTTGAAGCTCTAAAATGGTGAATGGCCATAAAGACCAAACAAACAGCCCGGGCACCGAACTACCGGTCCCGACAAGCCATAAGTGACTTGGGCCGCTACAAGTAAGCTCTAATTGTACGACAAAGGCAAAAACGTGTAAATGAACGGAAGGGTCATTACATCATCCACTACTAAAAATACTTTCATCCTCGAAAGTCAGGAAGGAAGAAAATACCAGAGATTTAAGAATAGCGGATACAACCCCCGCACTACTCTCTCAGACAACCCGGGTAACCTCCGCGACCAGACGACACCCAATAGAACAAAACCAAAGAAAGCAACCAAGCCTTAATTTCCTACTAGCCAAGCTAGATTTAAATCTCTAAAGATCTGCCAACCCAAACTGAACCTCAAGAATCTTAATCGAAAATCACCAAAACAACACCGAAACCAGAGCACCATGGCGATCAACACACAAAACTCAAATCCTCAAAACTATACCAAGTTTACCAGAAAATCCAACAACCTAAAACTCCAACTCATGAGCCCGCTGTTTCGCAAAAGCCCTTTTTTTTTATTCTGAACTGAATCCTTTAGCACCACAAAAAGGAAGCTGCATACAAGGTGAACACTCAAACCACCCTCGAAGAATCAACTGACACACCGGAGATCCATAGTTCCTACTTATACTTTACCACGAATGAAGTCACCCATTTTATTCAAATACGTTTTAAGCCAATATATAGGCTACTAGCTTTATCCATCCAAGACAACAACCTGTAGCATATCACTAAAAACAAAACTTACATGCCCTGACTGACCATCAACCAACGAACGAACACGTTTGCTAACATCGAACTTGCTAACTGAATCGTGCCAGGTCTGAATCAGCTGAAAGTGAATGAACCAGGGCAACCTGCCCAAAAGACCCAAACCAAAACCATGATCCTGCAAGAAGTGTGGTAAGACTACCACGAAGTCTGTAACCATGAGCCAAGCTCCCAACTCTAGAAAACACTGCTGCTACTCCGAACACTCGAACACCATTTGAATGTGAAATCGCCTTACGAATCTCACCTCAGGAAGAAGTACACCATGCCACAAATATCAAGTCCAAACAACACGAAGGCAAAGGAAAAGGTGCCTGGGGTTCAAAGTTACCATCTAGCCATAGAAATTTTTGCATATACTTTCAACTCATTCCTTTGGCTCGAATCAACCGCTCTACTGGTTCTGCAAACACCAACCACTTCGAAGCATATATCATAACAAACTTCTAGTCTATATTGGCCAAGTCTAACCAACACTGGAACCCCACATAAAAAGCAACTCTGGAGGAATCAATTAAACAAGCTTTCAAATCCTTGGCAAACGAATGGCGATTACTAGTTTCTACGTATCATCAGAACTCAAAATAGCGTCGCTAGTCTCAACCCGCACAAGCTGACCACATAAAGCATACACCACTACTGAAGCTCAAACTTACGCCGCTGAGTCTGTCCAACCATGATAGAAGGACCTCATACTAACTAGAACACTGCTGAAATCTAGAATATCCCGCCTCTTGCCAAGGTTAGCCAAGGACTAGGTGTCCAAGGCCAATAGCCGCATCCACAACTGAAGTAAAGAAGCTAAGTTGCCTGTACCCACTGCCTCCCGGCACTAGGATGCTGCAACCAAATAGAAACTACCACTAACCATTCGATGTAACCTGCCAAGCCATGATTCTGAACCCCAACTTTCAAAACTGCCAACCAAAGCCTTGGTCGAACCCGTATGCTGCCAATGAACCCTTAGGAACCCAAGCCAACTAGGCCTGAATATGCAAGTTGCCAACACCACAGTTGCTACTGAAACAAAACCAATCGATGGAAAACCCACGGCAATGTGTAGACGGCTAAATCGAATCAGTGACACACAATCCCAAAGCAAACCTTCATCGCCACCTCAGGCAACTACGAGGACACATAAACACAAACAAAGCATCAACTCCCTTATTTTTCAACTAAACAAAAATCCTTCCTTAGCACATATTAAACATTACAAATCCTTTCTCGAATAAGAACCTGAAGCCATTACCTTACTACTCATAGCTACACGTCAAATTCAATAAGGCAGGAGAAGAATGGGCCAGATGCCCAACTCACCTGAAATGCCTACAAATACAACCTAACCACGAGGTTACGATCAACACTTAGTCGGAAGTGCTTAAAGTCAAGACCCAATCACGATGCCAACATCAAGAGCTCATCGAAAGAACTACGATCAAGATTCATTCCAACTGGAGCTAGGGATACAACAAAACACCCAACGAACCAGGAAGTGGAGGAGACTATGGGAACAACCCACATACCTACCAACCTCCTAAACTAATCAACAAAGAGGGTCTACTCTATACACTCGGGAGACTAAACCAATCTATGCACACTAGTATAACCAATATCTCCCAACTGAGGCAAAATCTCAACTCTGGCCCAACTACCGGTAATACACCAAACCATCACACGGATCTCTAGCCACGCTAGATAACGGCTTAGGCAACAACCATCTAGGACCATTCAACAAGGTCAACTCAACCACAAGTCTAAAATCACAATAAAACAGGGATAACCCAACTAGAAATAGACTAACGAAGAACTACCCACGATCTACAACTCCGGGAAAACACCTCTCAAGGCTAACTTATCCCCATCCACTACTAAAGAATAAACTACCAATAAAATAACATATCGATACTACAATTCGGGTAGCCAAACAACTTAAACAAGTAACAGGTAGACATATAAGCAATTACACAATAGAAGGGATAGACTCGCAACATGAGCGAGACTAACATAAGTCGAAGGTAGAAAAAGCCCAACCTGGAGCAGTGATATCAGGAACCTCTACCTCTGGCCCACCAAGAGGAGTATCAAGCTGATGGGATATAACTCTGGACTGAGTAGTCGAAACTAAAGGCCCAACCGGCCCTCGCCGGGGACAAGATCTATAAAGGTGACCAATCTCTCCACAATGATAACAACCAGGCTGTCCGGGATACACAATCATGGGGTAATTCCTAGGAAAGTGCCCATGCTCACCACACCAAAAACAACCTCTACCAGATGAAGTCCGATGGGAAAATCTCACCTTGTACTCCAATACCGACAGACAACCCTGCTAAAGAACTGGAAGCTCAACTCTAACTGAAGCACCACTCGCAGAATCAGGTACTAAAAAACTCACCGGAGGACTCATAGTCCTAGCCACAGTGTCCTGAAGCGCAGAGGTTGCTATAACTCCAATCGGAGGTTGGGCTTACCCCACACCCCCTATCTAGTGCGGTAAAGCCTCACTCTGGAGTCCTGGTGCAGATAGAAGCACTAAAGCAACAGGCACAGAAGCCTGGGCACCAACCACTATCGCACTCGTATGAAGCATCTCAGAATGAATGAATAACCGAAGTCTAGAAGTCAATAGAGCCAGGAACGCATGATGAAGAGCCAAGAAGATGAATGCCCTGCAGCCTCCCAAAGATAGGATACGGATGTCATCGTACCAATCCGCGAGACTCTACTTAGACACTTTCTTCTGTACCTTGACACCGGTGAACCTAGAGCTCTGATACCAAGCTATCACGATCTGATTTCTGAAGTCATGATGGCACCTACAACCCCCCAGTAGGAGAACCAATTCCCGTAGCCCGGAACAGCTTGTAATGGGCTACTTCCTAACAAATATGTTTAATAAGCTGAGATAAGCAGAAGCAGAATGTAAAGGTAGGCAAAACGGAAGCAAAACTCGAATAGAAATACATAAAGGAAACTACACCAACCCCAAGACTTGGTATCAATAGTACAGAAGCTTCTAATAGAATACAAGTGCTAGTAGTAACAAAATACAACATAAATTGCCTCCGAAAGTACAAGGAGCAACAGTACAACATATGAGATGTAGACAAGCCCCGACCGTCAGGCGCTCACCCTAGTCTCAAAGATCCAAAAGCTGCACGAGTCTCCAATGTGATCAACGGCGAAAGCTCAGCTAATATCTGCACCAAAAAGTGCAGAAGTGTAGTATGAGCACCAAAACAATGGGTACTCAGTAGGTATCATCGGCCGACTGAGCGCATATAAGATATAAAAATAGTAAGTAATAGATAGCAAGAAAGCAGTCACTGAAGCAATAAGCAAGGCACAAGGAGCTAGCACAGATCATCCATAACCAAGAGCTTCAAGTAACACATGCTAGCACAGAGATACAATTACATAGAATCACAAGTGAAGGAAAGGAAAACGCACCTGGAGTCCTTGCACAATAATATAAGTAAGTAGAGAGAGAGTTGAGAAAATGGTGGTATACCGGTAACCTCAAGTAGAAGGAAAAGACGGAGAGCAGTCTAACATCCTCAAAATGGAATCAACCAGTATAAGGAAATCATAACACCGATCCAATCACATGATAGCATAACCAGGGAATCACCTCACAAGTACCACCCTAGGATGAAATAACTAAACCACAATAACCGAGAGATACCACTCAGCTTCCCACAATAATAGAACCAGAGTCTCACACTCTGCTCAGAAGGCCACACAAAAGTGCCTCAATAGGATAGGACCCCCTAGCCCTCACAATAATCAGATATCCCACAACCGAAACCTCAACACGTTAACCATCACTAATCCTTCACTAACCGAGTGCCAAGACAAGTTCTAAATAAAGACAGGAGTAAATATAGTCTACCTACAGTCCCAACGGCCGCCCATACAACCGAGGAACACAATCAAGTGAAAGCAAACCCTTCGGCATCCCATACTACCAGAGCGTACACTGAACACACAACAAACAAGGGTGGAATCCAATGCATGATAGGATATGATATGATATGATGTGTGAAATAGAACCTCTGTATGTACCTCCTCCGGTGCCAATCGGGCCCAGCAGGCAGGTTCCATGGAAGGACTCAGCCTGTATACCTCTACTCCACCGTATACCCTTCCCTCCAGCGCACGCAGCCCGAAGCCCCATGCCCAGAGCGGCAAGGTCCATGGAGGTCCCCGACCCCATACTAAAACTCAGTATCAAGACATGTCATTCGAAAGCAAGTCCGGGATCAAGATAGAGACCCAGTCTTAAATATGCATGCCCAGACCCTGTCTAGGACTAAATTAGTAGAAAATGCCTCAAAAACCCCTCCAAGGGTGCCCGGGCGTAATCGGGTCTAAAACTGTAGTAAATCTAGTCTAGTACTCCGCCCCACAGAGACTAGTATCAGTAATAAAATCAAGTCTGGTGCTCTGTCCCGCCGAGACTAGTATCAGTAATAAAATCAAGTCTGGTGCTCTGCCCCATAGAGACTAATACCAGTAATAAAATCAGTGCAAAAACATCCAAAAATCCCCTTTTCAATCCTCAACAGTACCAAAAATGGGGTCCCCCAGGGCTATGCAAATTTAGGAAAACTGTCGGTAGTGGCTCACAGCCAAAACATTAGTAAAACATGCAGGGGAAAACCTTTTTCATGGATGATATGCTCGCACACAAATATAAAAGTAGCCAAATGGCTCACAACAACTCCTATCAGCCCTGTACAGACCCAACAACTATTCAGCAGACATAACCAGCCTAAAAGGATAATCTCTATGTCTGCGACTTGCGGACATTCCCCAATAACCCACCATCTATGTTCCACAGTCAATACAAGGCCACACAGGACCACAAGGGATATATATAATACTACGCGAATACTACAGACAACGCATGAAATAACGGACGAACAAGGTTGACAAGGTCTGGGGTACCAACCTATAATAACCCACTCAAGGATGTTAATTAATGCAGTTATAGCCTATATACGTAGAGTCTAGGTAGGAAATCCATAACCTACCTGTCATCCGATGACTAGCTGCGGGAACAGCGTCGTCCAGTCTCAAACTGCTCCGGGAAGCTCTAAATCACCAAAACACTTTCAACAGAAGTCCCAAAGACGTCTCTATGAAGCCTGACCAACAAAGGTAATGGAATAATTGCTAGAATCGTCAAGGCTGCAAGAATGAGCCATAGCCATTTGATAAGGTGTTAATGTCACACTCACGACCAGCCAACTCCAAAACATAAAATGAGGCGAATAACAACAATAAATGGCAGCTAAATCCAACAACAATATGTTAACCACATCTCAAAGTAGCAACGAGCTCCTGAGGCACTATTTCAAGGCGTACTTTACGTCATTCAATCCAATAACTATCGTCCGTGACTCCAATAAGAATCACACAAATACTCAGTACCTCCAACACCTTAACACCATCAACATACAACAATAATAACCCAATTTAATATGACAAAGGGGCTGCCCAGAGCCACAGATCCAAAATATCACTTCGTGGCTCAGAAATCCATAAGACAATACTAGAACATGTAATTACAAAGGAGGATCGTAGGGGAGAGATTTACTTGACAAAAATATTCAATATCCCAAGATTAACAACCTTCCTCCATGCAAGAACAACAAACAGATCCAAAATCAACCAGAAACTACTACAAGATATCGGCAACAACAACTTTTCATAACTAGAAGCTTAAAATCTTGATCCAACAAATAAATAAGTGTACATGATCCATACCTCACCAAAATAACTCCATAGCTACTTCCAAATACTTAGAAAGCACCTGCTAGCTCGCTGCATCAACACCCATGAAGATACTCCATGAAATCGACGGGGAAAACTATACCAAAATGACGAGCTCGTGACGTAGAGCAACTTTCGTTAAACTTCCGAATTGAAAGGATCAAAGTCCATGGATTATCTAGGGGATTTTCCTCTTATTTTCTGAAGTTTTTGGTGAAAATAATGAGTTAAAACGAAGGAGAAATCATCTTTTATAAGCTGAACCGACTTAGGATGTGGACCCCACTTTTACGTGTCTGCTTGTGCAGTCTTACAAAAATGTGAATATCTCTCTATTCTAAAGTCGTATGGACAAACGGTTTAGTGCGTTGGAAACTAGACTCGTAGACCTTCGATTTGGTATATTAGGGGACCACTAACTCTTTACAAATAGGGAGAAACACGCCAAGACATTTAACCCAAATTTGAAGAGAATTCCTTAAAGGAATTTACAATAACTTTTTCCGACTTTTGTTCCGCAACTTGCTTGACTTCAAAACTTATCATACAACCATTTTGCAATTATAATACCTCATAACACATCCTTATTAGTATATTATACACTATAAGTCTTACCCCAAAGGCACGGGTTACTTTAAACCTTCCAAACGGGGGAGGTGTTACACGAGGCATTTCTCTAACTCAAACTTTCAAGTAAGGGATTCCTTTGACCTAGAACCTTGGTTTAATTCTATGATATTACCAAGAATGTTGTCAGAAGTCAACGATTTCCAAAGTTGAAGCTCTAAAATGATGAATGACCATAAAGACCAAACAAATGGCCCGGGCACCGAACTACCGGTCCCGACAAGCCATAAGTGACTTGGGCCGCTACAAGTAAGCGCTAATGGTACGAGAAAGGCAAAAATGTGTAAATGACCGGAAGGGTCATTACAACAAGTCCATCCTTGGGAGGTGGTTGGTTTTAGCACGAATTTCAAGGAATCATGGCCGAACTCTGGTATTGAGTTTCCTACATATCTCAGGTTACATGAGAATTCAGGCCACTTGTAGTTCAAGATGCTTGATTTTATGCACGATTTTCAAGGAATTCCAAACTTTCCCAGTTTCAGAGTACGAAGAGACTAAAAAGCTGGAGAGTAGGAGGATTGGAGGGAGTTAGGAATGAAGCCGAGTTTTCATCATTGAGCCCGCCTACATATCCCAAGACTTGAGAATCGGGCTTCTTGTAGTTCGATTCAATCGGTGGAAAAGGTAATCTTTATGTTAAGATGACCTTTGGCTCGGGATGAGTGACGAATAAGTTGAGCTATAGAAAAGAGGCTTGTAACCTTTCAACTAGGAAAATGGTGCATTTCACACCCATAAGTAATATTTTACCTGGAAATAATTTCCAAAGCTCGAGGTGTATCGCCACTCAGATTTGAAAGGAAAGAATATTGCGCCCAACGCGGGTTCAGAAAAATACCCTGGATGCAAAACTAAGACCCAAAGATAAGAAATGCCACATGCCTTCTGATAGGGGTGTGGTTTGATGGTGGTGGTGAGTTGTTCCTTAGTTCGCGTCCAAAGAGTTTGATGTCCCTCTCCAGTCTGTATCACAAGTTGCTGCTAAGAAAAAGTTTCACATTGTGATGCATCTTTTTTGGTGTAGTCCGCACCTATGGTTTTGCTTTTGAGAATTTCATCCTTCTTGGATGCTCTCGACAATATCTCGAAAACAAATGGTAAGTAGTAACAGAATTCAGCAAGGAGAGATAGCTTCGTACCTCATTTTCCTTTATCTGTTGTTTCTTGAGGAAGATGACGTCCTTTCCTGTCTCTATTTTAGGAAATGGCCGCTTCCATGACAGTTAAACATGATAGCCTTCTTGGCTATCGGATAAGATTGCTTGTGTAGCAATTTTTGAATGATGACGGCCTTCTTGATTGTTTAAGGGCATTCTCTTGAATGCGATAGCCTTCTTGGCTTTTGGTGGTGTTCTTTTGCATATGTCTTTGGGGTAGATCTTGCGTATCTTCCGCATTGACACGACTAACAGACACTCCTTGGATTGTCAGGCTTTGGGTAATCTATCATATCAACTGACTTTGGATAGAGGCGGCTTATAGACGCCTTTAATTTTCCAGCTTTCGAGTAATCTTGCACATTGATAACACTCAAAGTACCACTCCAATTAAGAAGCGTAAGCGATCGTTGTCAAATATAGAACCCAAAAAAGGTTGGGGTCGATCCCACAAAGAATATGGTAAAAGTTAAGCCTTTAGTGAATTACGTGACTAGTGGTCGATAGTTTCCGGTAAAAGGGGGGGTTTTGTGTGAACAAAAGCAAATAATAATGTATGAGAATAATCAGTAGGAGAATGAACTAGGGAAGTGTTTACCATGGCATTGGTAACGATGTCGATCCTAAGCTTAACCGGGTTCTTTCTATATGCGTGTCACGATGTGATTGAATTAATTGTATCGTCTAAACGTTTCTCAACCAAATAGACAAATTTACTTTTCAATTCTCTCGAACTTGAAAAGGTGTGCTTTTAGATTCTAATCCTAAACATCAGGTAGATTAATCTAGTTACAGCATTAATCATAAGACGAGAGTTGGTAGTCTCGAATCCTCGTCGTTAATCAAGTTTCCCGGTTTTAATCTCTTTACTCAAGCAAATTAAACCTAGGCATGTTCTAATGTTTGCAACCACTAGAAAACGGTAAATAATGAATGATTAACAACGTGACAACATATATATTGAACCCGTCGCTACCCGGAATCTATATCGCTACTTTAGCCATGGCTCCCACAACCCTAGTTGTGGGAGGTTTAGTTACTCATGCTTGTAGAAGAATAAAAGAAAGTCATATTCATAATAAATAAAAGAGATCCTTACAATGTAGTGAGAACAATCTTTAATTATTCCAAGAACGAGAAAACAAGATCCCAAGAACAAATCAAGAACAAGATTGAGGAGGAAGAAAACGAGTATTGCGTGTTTTCCTCTCTCAAAACTTGACTTTGAACTCCTAAAATTATTGGGTAATGTATGTAAAAAGCTTGGTAAATAAAATAAACCTAACATAGGGTATTTATAGGAGTCTAGGAAACAAATCCCAAAAACGCTCGGATTCCACGTAACCGACTGCCCAGGTGTGACGGCCAGGCTGACGGACCGTCACTGGCTTGACGGACCGTCGCCTGGGCCGTCACCACTAGGCAGTGGTGCTGCCTTGGTGTGACGGTCACTGTGACGGACCGTCACATGTGTGACGGGCCGTCACTCAGGCCGTCACGCTTATCCAGAATGCTCTTTTTCGCGTATTTCCTTTCGTTTCCATGTTTGTCTCCATTTCCTGAAAATACAACATAAAAACATCAAAAACGACAACGGTTGCTTGAAAAATTACGATTGTTCTTAGTTTAAAGGAGTCCAAAGTGCCGTAAAATGGCGGCACATCAACACCCTCAACTTAAGACGTTCGCTTGTCCTCAAGCAACATGACACAAAATAATAATACGACGACTCAACTAAGCAAACAAACACGTGTCTTTAGCAACTCATGGTCATTCATTAGTTCATTAAATCAAGCTCCCTCGTAGCACACAAATGTATGAAACACTAACTTGCACGGATCCAAACATGTCATTCCGATATGATAGCATATTATGCATACACACGCGCAGCTATCCTAACAATCAATAGGCAATACAGAACTCTTGGTGCCCTCACCACAAAGAAATCCCACACACAAGATTTGGGACTAGGTAAGCGCTCACACTCACAAACAATTTCAAACAATGCACATGCGATACCATAGGCTTGCCCTTACTATTCTATTTTAGTTCTTCAGAAAGCCGCTCAAGATCACTACAGGACTTGTTTAAGCTTGTAATGAGGCTTCAGGTGCAGGTATGATACATTTAGGGGTTAGTGACTAAGCCCTCCTTGGAACCACCGACATCTTATTACCACATATCTTTACTTTGTCCATCCTTATTCACCTTTTTATTTCCTTCTTTCTAGCTACAGGTGCGGCCTCTTTATTTTGAGAATTCTTTTTATTACTTTTTTGATCTTTTTCACTTCTTTTTATTTTTCTTTTCTTTTCTTAGGCACACACCCGAATTTTCATTCTATTCACAACCAATCTTCTTCATCCTCTTTTTCTTATCATTCACCTCTGTAGTAGCCACCCTCAACTTAGGCTGATTGCCTGTGTTGAGGTGCACAATGTCCAAGGGAGGACCAGGGCCAAAACAGGGTTTACCTCTATAGTAGCCACCCTCAACTTAGGTTGATTGCCTGAGTTGAGGTGCACGATGTCCAAGGAAGGACCAGGGCCAAAATAGGGATTCAAAGTTAAACAGGAATGGTGACAGGTTATTGAAAGAATAAGGTCAATTATGGCTCAAACAGGGATCAAGGGATTATTTATATTTGGACGGTCTTTTAGGTTAAGTGGACTGCACACAAAAAGGGCCTGTGATCCTTTCCTAAGCAACCAAACTTCGAACTTAACAAAATAGACCGGGCAAGTTCTAGATGCATGCACAGAGTAAGAATTTATAACAATAATCTCACACGCTCTTGGCACCAAGAAACTATATCGCTACCAACTATCAAACAACCGCTCGGCTTAAGCATACTCATTCTAATCATAATCACACAATGACATTCAAGGATCCAGACAGTCAATCGTTTCAACATAAGTACAAAACCAGAAATTTTTTAAAGGGGGCTCCTTTTAGTCAAGAAAAATGCCACATGCTTGCTATAGACACTTAGAAAACAACTAACAATTTAAACGACAACCTAAACATGCTGGTTATACTAGATAGCACACCAGAGGGAAAAGAACTCGGCAACAAAAACCCTCGGTGGTGACTCACAGGTTTCCCAACACCCTCAACTTAGACTCATGCATTGTCCCCAATGCATCCATATGAAAGCTAAAGACTGTGAGAGAAAGGAATACCTGTGAAGTCGATAGGACTCAGATTCTGGAATGATGTTGGAGACCATAAGGGTCTCCAAAACAGGAGAAATCGATGGAGTGTGTGCATGCGACAACCTCATATTGCGTTCCAGCTTCTTCTTTTATTGGCTCCGCAGCCAGTCGCGACAACTTCTTCGCTCTTTCTTTGCAGATTCTCTTGCGGTGTTTTCATTTCTTTGATCTATTTTCACCGCCTTCCTCTACATGTTTCCGCTCTCGCAGCATCCTTCTCACAACAGCTAGAGTCTCGACCAAAACCTTCTCTTTGAGATGCACATTCGTAGGAGCTTCCTCAATAACATTGACGACCGCGATCACCCTCATGTCACTTGGTTGCTTCATCAATTTAGACATATCGAACTTGACAGCTTCATTGTTTAGCCTGAAGGTCAGTTCGTTTCTTTCCATATCAACCAACACTCTTGCCGTGGCTAGCAATGGTCGTCCCAAGATTATGGGAACTTCAAAATCTACTTCGCAATCCAAGATCACAAAGTCAGCTGGGAAGATAAGCTTACCGATCTTTACTAGCACATCAGACAATATTCCTATGGGCCGCTTTACTGAACGGTCAGCCATCATCACTCTTATGGACGTTGGTTTAGGAGCTCCCAAACCCAGTTGTTTATAGACGGCTAGCGGCATCAAGTTGATGCTAGCACCCAGATCACACAAGGCTTTCCCGAAGTTGAGCTTCCCGATAGTGCAGGGGACAGTAAACGCACCTGGGTCTTCCTTCTTATCCACTAATGATCTTGAAGAAATAGCGCTGCAGTGGTGAAGGTTATCTTCCGGTTCAAAACTTACCGACCTCTTCTTTGTAATCAAGTCCTTCATGAACTTGGCATAACCGAGCATTTGTTCAAGCGCTTCCACCAATGGGATTTTTATTGATATCTGCTTGAGCATGGTCAGGAAATTCAGGAACTTACCATCTTCCGCTTTCTTCTTCAGGCGTTGCGGGAAAGGAGGTGGTGGTCGCGACATCATAGTTGGAAGCTTTTCAGCTTCCTTGCTTTTATCTGTGGGCTTTTGAGTTTCCTCCTCTACCGCCTCTTCCTCATCCGCAACATCAATTTGGGTTTGAATTACCGGATGTGATTCCGATAACGTTTTTCCACTTCTTGTCGTGATTGCCATACAACTAGCATCGTTCCGCGGGTTTTGGACAGTGTTGCTCGGCAAGGTACCTGTCCTCCTTTGATTTAGAGATGCTGAGATTTGACCCACTTACTGCTCTAATTGCTTGATCGAATTGGAATGTGCCTCCACTATTTGACTCATGGCCGATAACTCAGTCCTTATCTCCTTTACCCCAGAGTCAGTTGATTCCACCTTTAGCAGCATCTTCGCCATCATGCTCTCTAGCTTCGAAGTCTCTGCCTCGTTTTTAGCCTTGTCCCGATTACCAGGTGGTATATAAAACCCACCTCTCTCGGTGTTGTTCCTCCAGTTTCCTTGGTCGCGATCTTTGTAGCCGCCTTTCTCATAGTGGTTGTCTCTCTGATAGTTCCGACCTTGGTTTCCCTGGCCGTTGGCCTGGAAACCCCCCAAATAGTTGGCCTCCTCATCAGATTCAACCCCTGCTGCTCTACCTTGCAAACCCACGGCTTTCACCTTCTCAATACTTCCTGACATCAAGTGCTTGGTCAAGAGGTCCATTTGCGTTTTTAGATGGGCCATGTCTTGGTCCCGTTCTTCATCTTTTCTACGCTGTTCCGCTGACACACCAACTGCATAAGTGCTAGAGGGTACCTATGAATCACGTGTATGCCAGGCCCTGTTGGTTTTGGTGAGCCTGTCCAAGATAGTTGTGGCATCGGCAAAAGTGCAACCCATAAACGCTCCACCTGCTGCGTTGTCCAACGTCGGCTTGGTAGCCGAATTGAGTGCCCTGTAGAATGTCTGCATCAAAAACTCATCGTTCAACTGATGATTCGGGCATTGTGTTATCTTCTTTTTGAATCGCAACCAGGTCTCGTGCAACGCTTCGTGAGGCTGCTGCCTGAAGTTGCTAATCTTGTCCCTCAACTGTATCATCCGAGAGGGAGGAAAGAACCTTTCTAGGAAAGCTCCTCTCAACTCTCCCCAAGTTGCGATAGAGTCGGGGGTCAGCTCTGTCAACCACAACGCTGCCTCATCAGACAGAGACAACGGAAACAACCTGAGCCTGATCGCTGTCTGACTCACGCCCGGCAGTTCGAATGACTTGCATATGCCCACAAAATTCATTAGATGCTGGTTTGGATCATCCCCAGCGGCACCTCGGAACACTCCTCTCAAGTTCAACAGCTGGATCATCGTGCTAGTGATGTTGAACTTGGCTCCGGGCGCTAGCGGTGGAAGAGCAATGGCGCCCGTAGCGCCAACTCCATCTAAGTCGATTTCCTCATCATTCAGCATAACATCGTCCTGCAGACCACCAGCATTCAGATTTTGTTGGGCCTGCAGTTCCGCAGCGAGCCTTGCTGCCTCTTGTTGTGCCGCCATATTTCGCCTTAACGTTCTAGCAAGCTCGGGGTCGTAAGGTAATGTTGATTCACCCGAGCGCCGGGTACTTGGCATGCACAACTCTGTACCCTGTCAAAACAAAAACAACAAATAAACGTAAAAGCAGGAAAGTATGACTAAGAGTCAAATAAACACACCAGACTTAACAAACAACCGTATTCCCCGGCAACGGCACCAAAATTTGATAACGCTCAAAGTACCACTCCAATTAAGAAGCGTAAGCGATCGTTGTCAAATATAGAACCCAACAAAGGTTGGGGTCGATCCCACAGAGAATATGGTAAAAGTTAAGCCTTTAGTGAATTACGTGACTAGTGGTCGATAGTTTCCGGTAAAAGGGGGGGTTTTGTGTGAACAAAAGCAAATAATAATGTATGAGAATAATCAGTAGGAGAATGAACTAGGGAAGTGTTTACCATGGCATTGGTAACGATGTCGATCCTAAGCTTAACCGGGTTCTTTCTATATGCGTGTCACGATGTGATTGAATTAATTGTATCGTCTAAACGTTTCTCAACCAAATAGACAAAATTACTTTTCAATTCTCTCGAACTTGAAAAGGTGTTCTTTTAGATTCTAATCCTAAACATCAAGTAGATTAATCTAGTTACAGCATTAATCATAAGACGAGAGTTGGTAGTCTCGAATCCTCATCGTTAATCAAGTTTCCCGATTTTAATCTCTTTACTCAAGCAAATTAAACCTAGGCATGTTCTAATGTTTGCAACCACTAGAAAACGTTAAATAATGAATGATTAACAACGTGACAACATATATATTGAACCCGTCGCTACCCGGAATCTATATTGCTACCTTAGCCATGGCTCCCACAACCCTAGTTGTGGGAGGTTTAGTTACTCATGCTTGTAGAAGAATAAAAGAAAGTCATATTCATAATAAATAAAAGAGATCCTTACAATGTAGTGAGAACAATCTTTAATTATTCCAAGAACGAGAAAACAAGATCCCAAGAACAAATCAAGAACAAGATTGAGGAGGAAGAAAACGAGTATTGCGTGTTTTCCTCTCTCAAAACTTGACTTTGAACTCCTAAAATTATTGGGTAATGTATGTAAAAAGCTTGGTAAATAAAATAAACCTAACATAGGGTATTTATAGGAGTCTAGAATCCCAAAAACGCTCGGATTCCGCGTAACCGACTGCCCAGGTGTGACGGCCAGGCTGACGGACCATCACTGGCTTGATGGACCGTCGCCTGGGCCGTCACCACTAGGCAGTGGTGCTGCCTTGGTGTGACGGTCACTGTGACGGACCGTCACATGTGTGACGGGCCGTCACTCAGGCCGTCACTCTTATCCAGAATGCTCTTTTTCGCGTATTTCCTTCCGTTTCCATGTTTGTCTCCATTTCCTGAAAATACAACATAAAAACATCAAAAACGACAACGGTTGCTTGAAAACGTACGATTGTTCTTAGTTTAAAGGAGTCGAAAGTGCCGTAAAATGGCGGCACATCACACATTATCCGACTTTGGATAGAGGCGTCTTACAGATATCCTTCGAATTGCCAGTTTTTGGGTAATCCTGCACTTTTATCTGATCTTGGATGTGACGTGACATACAGATTTCCCTTAAATTATTAGCCTCTGGGTAATCCTTCATAATATCAATGTGGATATGTCGCGGCTTATAGATAACCCTTGGACCTTCTATTTTTGGTAGTCTTGAACTTTATCCAATTTTGGATATCGTTGCGACTTACGCGATACCTTTGAACTATTAATCTTTATGTGATCTTGCACACTATCCAATTTCGAATATTATTGTGACTTATAGACGACTTTTGACCTTGACGACAAGTGGTATATAACAGCATCTTTCGGCGATTGATGCTTTCGAATAAAGGTGCATAAAATATCCTTGACGTCAGACCCTCCGCCTTACGCAATGCGAGACATAAATATATTGGATGCCAGACTTGGCATAATAAATGATAGTGATATCCTCAACGTCAGACTCTTTCGCCTCACATAATTTTGGATATAAGCATGTTGAGGTCGATCCTCCGCAGCTATGCGACTTGGGGACGCCTAATGAATGTCATCCTCTTTGAAGCCAGCTGGTAGAGGGACCTAATATTTGCAGGGGATGTGTGTTTGCAATATATGATGATGATGGTCTTCTTGATATGCAAATATGAATGGCCTTCTCGGCATGGTCCTCTTGACATGGAAATATGAATGTCCCTCTCGGCATGGTCCTCTTGACATGGCCCTCTCGGCATGCAAATATGAATGGCCCTCTTGGCATGGTCCTCTTGACATGGCCCTCTTGGCATGGTCCTCTTGACATAGCCCTCTCGGCATGGTCCTCTTGACATGCAAATATGAATGGCCCTCTTGGCATGGTCCTCTTGACATGGCCCTCTCGGCATGGTCCTCTTGACATGCAAATATGAATGGCCCTCTTGGCATGGTCCTCTTGACATGGACCTCTCGGCATGAAAATATGAATGGCCCTCTTGGCATGCTCCTGCGATATGATGCCATATAATAAGATGCAACATAATATAATATGATGCAATAAGATATGTCATAATATGATGCGACACCATGCTATGCCAGGTGATGCAATATAGTGCAATATGATGCAATGCAACATGATGCAATGTGATGCAGTGCAGCATGATGCAAATGTGAATGCAAAATGTGATGCCTTGCAACATGATGCAACGTGAATGCAAAATGCGATGCCATGTAGCATGATGCAACGTCCCATAGGGAAGTCATGAAAACATCACCTTTGGTCTTAATGTCGACTCTTTTGTGGGTACCTGCACTCAAGGAAAATGGTTAGCAGACACAGTGTCGCTTTTATCAATGACTACAGTAAAGATTTGAAAGACTTTAAAGACAGCGTCTATGAAGCTGATCAAAATAACTTTAAAAATGCGAGCGAAATGGTCATGCCTGCTTCTAGGGACAACCATGAATACCATTTTTTAAACATTTTCTGTTCGGGGTGATCCCTGTCTTTCTCAGGCATTGGTGGGGAGTGTTGTTGCTCTTTGTTTGGTGCCCCCAATTTGAAGATGATCGAGATGTCCTGATCCCTTTTGGGGATTTAAGAACGTTGTCGGGTTCTCTTTATCTAGTAGTTTATGTGAACTACCAGAAAATTCATCCGCTTTAGGGGCTTTTGCCTCTTTGGCCTCTTCCTGCTATTTTGGGCTTTTCTCTCCAAATTTTAAAGCATATGGTCTCGTTGCGTTTCTTTGAACGCGTCGGATAACGCAGGACCGCTTTCTGATATACTTTAGGGGACAACATGCATCCACCAAAAAATTATTACTTTTGTCGAAACCGGCCTGTGTTGACCTCCTTCAATCTTATGCTCCTGGTTCTATCTTCTCCGCATGCTTTCCAATCTCGGGTACTTGTCACCCTCGACTCTATCCGAACCAAGGTAGACATAAGACAAAATCACATTAAAGGAGTAAAACTAATCTTTGTAAATATTTTCAAACAAGTTCTTTGGAAAACAAAGAGTTTAAAGATGTTTTGAAAATGTCTCTGCCTGTCATGTCACGTGCTATCTCGACAACTTCCCTTTATTCGGGGTCTTGACATTCCCGACATACTGCTGGCGGACTAAGGAGGTCCTTCGTCGTCCTAGCTGTGGAACTTGAAAGATGATTTTCAAGAAATCTATCACAGCCGGGGATTAATCCATATAGGACTGGGGATTTCTTTGAAGTAGACTCTGATCTCACGGTGCTGGGGAATTCCTCGGAGCTTAATGTGGGACTCTTGAATGAAGCTTGGCAGAAATTTTGGGATCCTTCTCAAAATTTCTTCCCCAGTTAAAGGTTTCTTAGCGGATTTTATTCCTTCCGGCAAGAGACTTGAGACTCTGTGGGGATCGCGAGATTCTTTCTCGATATCTGCTTTGGTTGCTCTTTGGCATACTCTGCATTCTTGCTGGGGAACTCTTCGGAGTCTAATGCTCTTCGTCTTCTGAATTTTTGAGATTCCTTTCTCAAAAATTCTTCCCAGTTTCCATTTCCTGGGCGATACGGATGAACCATTGTGGCATTTGCGTATCTACAAGCATCCTCTTGTCTTGTTGGCAATGACCTTCATCTTTTGAATTTTTGAGATTCCTTTCTCAAAAATTTTTCCCCAGTTTCCATTTCCTGGGGTGATATGACCGAACCGTTGTGGCGCCTACGTATCCCGTTGAGGCAGAAATCAGGTCAAACGTAGTTTCCACACTTATAGTGGGAGATTATTAGAAATAATTAAAGGGATGAACGAGGCCGACAAAGGCCGCCTACGTATCTCATTCTTGAGAATTCAGGTCAAACGTAGTTCGTACGGAGAAAGATAGATTTTCCTAAGGGGTTGACCGAGGCTGACACAGGCCGCCTACGTATATCATTCTTGAGAATTCAGGTCAAACATAGTTCGTTCAAGAGGATAGGGATGTTTTTAGCTCTTAAAAAGCATAAAATGATTACAATCAGGAAATGCGATTACAGGCAAATGAAATTAAAGGAAAACTATCCCTAAACAAAGTATCTCTCCACAACATCGGAATTGATCGGTTTGGTCCACACTTGACCGTCTATTTCGGATAGGATCAGAGCTCCTCCGGATAACACTTTCTGGATGACATACGGGCCTTGCCAATTGAGTGCAAACTTTCCTTTGTATTCCTCCTAGTGGGGAAAAATGCGCTTGAGAACCAGTTGTCCTACGACAAACATGCGATATCTCACTCTTTTGTTAAATGCACAAATCATTCTTTGCTGGTACAACTGACCATGGAATATGACACTCATCCTTTTCTCATCGATCAACATGAGTTGCTCATGATGGGCATGAACCCATTCTTCATTGTTCAGTCCGGCTTCTCGAATGATCCTAAGAGATGGTATTTCCACTTCCGTAGGTATCACTGCTTTCGACCTATACACCAATATATAAGGGGTCACCCCAGTCGTAGTCCTGATGGTCATCCAGTATCCCAATAAATCATAAGGCAACATCTCGTGCCAAGATCGATGATGGTCGACCATTTTTCTCAAGATCTTCTTGATATTCTTGTTAGCGGCTTCCACAGCTCCGTTCATCTGTGGACGGTTTGCGATTGAATTACGGTGAGTGATCTTGAAGTTCTCACATATTTCTTTCATCTAGTGGCTATTCAGATTTGTTTTGTTATCGGTAATAATTGACTCGCGGATCCCGAATCAACAGATTAGGTTTTTTTTTAACAAAATCGGCTGCAACCTTTTTGGTCACAGACTTGTAAGAAGCAGCTTCTACCTACTTGGTGAAGTAATCAATAGCTACCAAAATGAATCTGTGTCCATTCGAGGCAGACGGCTCGATAGGACCAATGACATCCATGCCCCAGGCTACAAAAGGCCAAGGTACGCTTATTGCATGAAGCTCGCTAGGTGGCACTCGAATTAAATCCCCGTGGATCTAGCACTTGTGACATTTCTGTACGAACTTGCTACAATCATTTTCCATGGTCATCTAGAAGTATCCATTTCGCAAAATCTTCATGTCTATGGTGAACCCATTCATGTAGGGACCACACACTCCAGCGTGTACCTCTTCCAATAGTCTTGTGGCTTCAACCGAATACACGCATCTTAAGAATCCAAGGTCCGGAGTCCTCCTGTACAGGATTTCTCCATTTAGGAAAAAGTTGTTGGCCATTCGACGAACGGTTTTCTTTTGGTTGGCGGTCACATCTTCGGGATATACTCTAACTTCTAGATGCCTCTTGATATCATAATACCACGGTTTTCTGTCTGATTTTGCTTTGACTTGCGTACAGTGCGCAGGTTGTTCTTTGAGACCTATTATCAATGGATCGATATAATTCTGATCGGGATGTTGAATCATGGAGGATATGGTTGCCAAGGCATCGGCAAACTCATTCTGAATCCTTGGTGTATGCTTGAATTTGATCTTCCTGAATCTCTTGCACAAATTTTGAACCATCTTCACATACGACACGATCTTGGGGTTCTTCACAGCCCATTCACCTTGAACTTGGTGAATTAGCAAATCAGAATCATCTATGACCAAAATTTCTCGGACATTCATATCAATAGCTAGTTGGATACCGAGAATACAAGCTTCATACTCGGCCATGTTGTTAGTGCATGGGAAACAGAGTTTGGCTATCACCGGATAGTGCTAACCAATTTTTGATTCCAAGACTGCCCCAATGCCCGAACCTTTGAATTTGACCGCTCCATCGAAGAACAATCTCCAACCGGGGTATGACTCAGCAATATCCTCACCTACGAACAAAATCTCTTCATCAGGGAAGTAAGTTTGGAGCGGTTCATAATCTTCATCAACCGAATTTTCTGCTAAATGATCTGCTAAGGCCTGTCCCTTGATTGCTTTTTGAGTCGCATATATGATGTCGAACTCACCTAGCAACATTTGCCATTTGGCCAATTTCCCCGTAGGCATAGCCTTTTGGAATATGTACTTCAGGGGATCCATTCTGGAAATGAGATATGTCATATAGGACTACAAATAATGTCTCAACTTCTGAGCGATCCAAGCCAAAGCACAACAAGTCTTTTCTAACAAAGTATAATGAGCCTCGCACGAAATGAACTTTTTACTCAGATAATAAATCACTCATTTTTTCTTTCCGATTTCATCATGTTATCCCAGGATGCATCCGAAGGCATTTTCTGAAACCGATAGATATATCAATAATGGGCTCCCTTCTCTCGGAGGAACCAATATCAGAGGACTGGACAAGTAGTCCTTGATACGATCAAAAGCTTACTGGCACTCCTTGGTCAAACCAGTCGGCGCATCTTTCTTTAATAACTTGAAAATGGGTTCACAAATGGTCGTTGATTGATCTATGAATCGACTAATATAACTCAGCCTTACCAGGAAACTCATGACCTCTTTCTTGGTCTTCGGGGGAGGCAACTCCTGAATTGCTTTGATCTTTGAAGGGTCGAGCTCGATGCCCCTTCTACTGACTATAAAACCCAACAATTTACCAGCTGGTACCCCGAAAGCACATTTGGCGGGGATCATCTTTAGATTGTATTTTTGCAGACGGTCAAAAAACTTCCTCAAATGGGTTAAGTGATCCAAACTCTCGCGGGATTTAACAATCACGTCATCCACGTATACCTCAATCTCCTTATGAATCATTTCATGGAAAATGGTTGTCATGGCTCGCATATAAGTAGCACCCATATTTTTGAGACCAAATGGCATCACTCGGTAATGGTAGATACCCCAGGGGGTGATAAAGGTTGTTTTCTCCGCATCTTCTTCATCCAATAAGATCTGATGGTATCCAGCAAAACAATACACAAATGACTGCATTTCATGCTTTGCGCAGTTATCGATAAGGATATGGATATTGGGCAATGGGAAGTTGTCTTTGGGACTGGCCCTATTCAGGTCTCGATAATCGACACAGATTTGGATCTTCCCATCTTTCTTAGGAATTGGGACGATATTGGCCAACCAGGTTGGAAACTGAATCTGTTTGGTAACTTCTTCCTTGATCTTCAGACTTAGATCTGGCTTGAACTTTTGAATCTTCTGCTTGGTGGGATCAAACCCTGGATTAATAGGGAGCTTGTGGGAGAATATGTCTGTGCTTAGTCCTGGCATATCGTTGTAGGCCCAAGAAAATATGTCGATGTATTCTTGGAGCAATATGATAAGTTCTCTTTTCTGTGTTTCTGTCAAATGGACACTGATTCTGGTTTCTTTGACTTCTTGGTCATCTCCTAGATTGACCGTCTCAGTTTCCTCTAGATTAGGCTTTTCTCGGTTCTCAAATTCTTTTAATTCCTCTTTCAAGTCTTCGGGAACCATAGTTTCTTCATCATATTCCTCAAAATCATCATCACCTAGCTCAATTTGTTCGTTAAGCCCTTGACATGACATGACAGTGGCAGGTTTTAACCTATTATTATTGAATCCAAAACAAAATGGGTTAGATAATAATAAGCAAATAAAAATAAATCTTTAAACGGCGAATATTTTCAAAATAAGGAGGCTTACATTTGAAATTCGAAAATATTTACAAACTATGGCTACAACTTACATGAATGTAGGTTCATGCCTTTTAGCTGGGGCCTGAGTTCCACGTAAGGTTTCCATGAATCGTGGACCTGTTCACGAGTCGTGATTCCTGCTCGTGGAACCAAATCAGAGAAGGTAAAAACTGCCTGAGTTTGATGAAAGGTTTCCACGAGCTGTGGACCTGTTCAGGAGTCATGATTTCTGCTCGTGGAACCTGATCAGAGAAAGGGAAAGAAGTCTGAGATTGATAACTCAAGTCTATGAGCCGTGATTCAAGTCATGAGTCATAGGAAGAACTCGTGGAAGAGAACCCACAGGATGACAAATACTCTGAGTTTCACGAGTGCTGATGACGACCTGTAGATACTTCCACGGATCGTAGACTGTGTCCATGGAAGCTGCCGATTCAAGTTTCCTTGTTTAATTAAGATAGGTTTTTCATTGTGTACTGACTGGGTCCGTCATTACAGGTAATCCAATCGTGCCAAGTTTTAGAGTTAGAAAACTCCGGGTTTGAGAGTTTGAAATTCTGGGCAAGGCTAGCCTCAGCCAGTTTTGGAGTGAGGTAGAGTCTAGGGAAATTCAGGTAAGGATTAGGTTAGGTGTCTTGTTTTGAGCTTGTTTTCCACATAGCCAAGACATAAAGGAGTCCAGGAGACTTTTTAGAATCGAATTCGGGTAAGTAGAACTCCCGGAATCGCGATTGACGTGAAAGGGTTGTTTCGGATCATCAGGGGAAGCAAGTGTGTTGTAAAATAGGCAAATTTTGGAGATTTCCAGACATTCTATCCATGACGAGCGCAATGGCTCTGCCGTAGCGACCTCTACTATAGCGGTGGAAAAGACCGCTATAGCAGAAGTCAAGGCGGTCAAAGCTGGTCGAAACCGCTATAGCAGAATGCTTTCGCTATAAAGGGACCACTATAGCAGAGCGGGGACTGCTATAGCAGGCTCAACGGGAATTAATGCAGAAACATTCCCCAAAATGTTCAGCTTTCACAATTTTGTTTTGGGAGAAAAGCAAGGCGATTCCAGGCGATTTTTCTCCGTTTTCCATTGTTTTCTTCCCTAAGGTAAGGTTTATACTCCCCAAACTTCGTATTACTTTTCCTACGCGGTAGAATTGCTAGGAGGGAACTTGGGGAAAGGTTGGAATAACCTAGGGATGGTAGAATCTGGGGAAGAAGAGGGATTCTAGGCATTAAAGTTCTTGGGTATTGTTAAAAACAAGGTTTATTGATTGCATGTTGTTAAATTCTCTATTTTTATCCGTGAAAATGATAGAACTAGGGGAATTAATGACGTAAAACCCGGGAAAAGGGTAGAATGATCATGGTTGGTCTGGAATTTGGGATTTGGTGTAATCCGGGTAATACGCAGGCCTTGTTTGTTAATTCAAGTACTTGTATATTGTTTTAGACCAAGAACAAGAAAGGAATCCAGAACATGGGAAAGATCGGGTTGAGTAGAGCTTGGATCATTTCGAGGTAGGTGATGGCTTACGATTCCTATGAATATTGTATTTTTTTGTACTGTTATCTAAGTGTTTATATGAATTACATTGCTTAGAGGAATTGTTTAGAATGTCTAAGGGTCCTGTTTTACAGTCTGTGGATTGAACGGTGTGTTGCTTGTTGGTTTTACAAGTTGTTTGTTCATTATTTGACTGTGGATTAATTGACATTTGGTTGGCTCGGGTACCACGCCTGGTACAGGAATTCTAACTGTTGGCTCGGGTACCACACCTGGTATGAGTATAACAAATGATTGGCTCGGGTACCATGCCTGGTATGGGAATACTAACGGCTGGCTCGGGTACCATGCCTAGTATGGGTATAACAAATGGTTGGCTCGGGTACCATGCCTGGTACGGGATACTAACGTTTGGCTCGGGTATCACGCCTGGTACAAGTTTATTTTAGTACATCATTGCATTGATATTATTGTATTGCATTGACTGTTATTAGTTCCGTGCGTGGACCAGGCTGTTTTATTGAAATGTGATATTTGTTGGTGGTCCTTGAGTGACCGGCAATCATGTTATATCTATTGAGTTGGCCTTGGATTAGGCCGGGTTATCTGTTTAACACTTAGGTGTTGTTTAGAGGGGATCCCAAGGTTGGTCCGGGTTAGACAAAAAGGCATGGTTTATTGGTTATATGATTGTTGCTTACAGTTAGAAAGGGTGGATTCATGCGGGAACAAGCTAGGTAGAGACTTGTAGTCTAGGGGTGCCTGTTGACTTGTTGCATATCTTTCGTACTTATACTTGATTTGTTGTACTGATTATACACTATTTTTATTTGGAACTGGCTGATGATCCTACCAGTACATAGTGGTGGTGTACTGATACTGCATTTGCTTATTTTTTTGTGAGTAGAGGCAATCTTCCAGTGGTTGAGACGCGATCTCATCTGTAGTACCGATATTTCCAGACTTCAAGGGTGAGCTGCTTCGATCGAGCTGCCTTGAATCTATCATTAGAGTTGTAGCCCACTTATTTCGGGCTTAAACTATTTTCTTGTTTTGGGGTTGCATCTCCGTATTATATACATTGGTAGATTATTTGGTACTGCGACTTTCAGATTCTAGGGGGTAATTTCCGTAGGTTTATATTAATGAAGTGGTTTTGTTATTATTGTTTTGCTAGTTTAATTTCTGCACTTTGATTTTGAGCTGTTAGAACAGTTAAGTTCGGGGAAGTAATGGTTCGCTCACCGGGGGGGTGGGGGGTGGGTGGGTGAGTGCCACTCATGGCAGTCTGGGTCATGAAAAAGATGGTATCAGAGCCCTAGGTTCATTGATCTCGTTGTACCAAACATGTCTAGTAGAGTCTTGCGTAATGGTGCGGAGACGTCTGTACTTTTCTTCGAGAGGCTATGGGGATTTAGGAAAAAATATCTCTTTCTTCTTTCCTTCGTGTTATAACTCGATTCCAATTGGTACCTGGTGATACAAATTTGAATCTAACCTCATCCACTCTTCTGTCCGCAGATGGTTAATACAAGGAATAACAGAGCTAGAGCAGCGGTCCCAGTAGCAGGCTCGGCTATCTGTGGTAGAGGCAGGGGAAGGGGCAGAGGACGATGTAGAGTCGCACCCCCTAGGGGTGGAGCTCAAACAGCTGCTGGAGAGCATGAAGCAACCCCCCCACCTCAGGAAGATATTGCTGAAGATGTAGAAGTTGTGGCTGAAGATGGCGAGGCACAGGCAGAGGCAACACCGATTGGGGGTGCCGGCCTTCATGATATGACACCAGAAGCTTTTCAATAGGCTTGGAATATTTTGAGTGGGTTGGTGGGTGCTGGAGCCATACCCGCGACATTTGCAAATCGACTTTGAATACTCAGCCATCGGTTACTACATCACCTAGGATGGACGCCACTTCAGGCACGAATGACTTCTTTAGGCCAATGCTAGGCCCAGTGATGATAGGGAATGAGTATGAGATACTTACCAAGTTTCTCAAGCTGAAACCTCCGACATTTTAGGGTACCGACAAGAAGGATGCCTATGAGTTCATCTTGGATTACTATGAGAGATTGCACAAGTTAGGTATTGTACGTCAGCATAGGGTTGAGTTTGTCATATTTCAGTTGCAGGGTGATGCTAAGCAGTGGTGGAGGTCTCATGTGGAGTGTCAGTCTTCTGTTCTACCCCCACTGACTTGGGAACAGTTCCACGCTTTGTTTTTAGAAAAGTACGTACGCCGTACTTTGAGGGACCAGAAAAAGGATGAGTTCTTGAACTTGGAGCAGGGTAGCATGTCAGTCTCTGCTTATGAGGCTAAGTTCCATGCCTTATCTCATTTTGCCACACAGATGTTGGGTTCTGAGGAGGAATGAGTCCGGTTGTTTGTGAAAGGTTTGAATACTGAGCTACAGGTACTGTCAGTGCATATGACTTCATCAGGGAGGGGCTTCAATAAAGTGGTAGATTATGTGAAGAAGTTGGAAGGGGTCAAGCAAGCGGGGTAGGCTAAGGCTTTAGCCAAGAAGTCCCAGCATGAGGGAATTTTTGGTAGTTCATACTCTAAGGGCCAGAATCAGCAGGCATACCCAGCCCGTCCTATTCAGTTAGCTCTGCCAGCTACTACAGGTGGTCGTCAGGGAGCTCATAATCAGTATTAATCTCTTAGAGGCCAGGGAGCGTCTTATACATCAGCTAGCAGGCCTACACTTGACTGTGGTTGCTTCTATTATGGTGATCTGGGCCACTTTAAGAGGGAGTGCCCACTCAGGCAGACAGGTAATCAGGGTCAGCAGCAGTCTAAAGCGGTGGTCCCGGCAGGTAGAGGCAGTAACGCTAGAGGTCATCCACAGGATGGGCGAGGTAACTTTCAGGGAGGCAAGGGCAACAGTGGGAATGGTGGCATGAGCAGGGGTGAAGCACAGCCGGCCCAAGAAGTTGCCCGGATTGATGATCGCGCTTATTGCTATGCATTTCCAGGGAGAACTGAGGCAGAAGCATCAGATGTGGTGATCACAGGTACCATTCTTGTCTGCGATAAAATGGCTTTGGTATTATTTGACCCAGGTTCTACATATTCTTATGTATCTGTGAGTTTGGCATTGGGTCTGGAATTGATTTGTGATATCCTTGATTTCCTTATCCATGTTTCTACCCCGGTTGGAGAGTCTGTGATTGTGACTCATGTTTATCGTGACTGTTCTGTTGTGTTTGTGGGGTTGCATACTTGGGTAGACTTGGTAATCCTGGATATGGCTGATTTTGATATTATCTTGGGCATGACCTGGTTGTCCCCTTATCATGCTGTGTTGAACTGTAACACCAAGACTGTGGCTCTAGAGATTATGGTTCAGGATAGACTAGAGTGGGAAGGTGTGTACAGGCCTAAGTCAGTTAAGGTCATATCGTTCGTTCGGGATAGGAAGCTAATGGGGAGAGGGTGTCTAGCCTTCTTGGATCATATCTGGGATGATATTGTGGAGTCCCCATCTATTGAGTCAGTTCCAGTGGTTTCTGAGTTTCTAGAGGTGTTTCCAGTGGATTTGCCTGGTATGCCTCCGGACAGGGATATAAACTTCTATATTGATCTAGAGTCAGGTACTCGTCCCATTTCAATTCCTCCGTATTGTATGGCTCCGGCAGATTTAAGGGAACTTAAGACACAGCTGCAGGAACTCTTAGATAAGGGATTTATCTATCCCAGTGCGTCGCCTTGGGGTGCTCCTA
Organism: Jaltomata sinuosa; assembly: GCA_003996215.1. Lineage (NCBI taxonomy): Eukaryota > Viridiplantae > Streptophyta > Magnoliopsida > Solanales > Solanaceae > Jaltomata > Jaltomata sinuosa. The sequence continues at coordinate 230,027 of QJPP01000926.1, read as the reverse complement.
TTTTGTTTGTAAAGAAAAAGGATGGTAGTATGCGGATGTGCATAGATTATAGGTAGCTGAACAAGGTGATCATCCAGAATAAGTACCCTCTACCCTGCATTAATGATTTGTTTGACCAGCTTCAGGGTGCATCGGTGTTTTCAAAAATCAACTTGAGGTCAAGGTACCATCAGTTGAGGATTAGGCCTGAGGACATTCCTAAGACTATTTTTTGGACTTAGTATGGGCATTACGAGTTCCTAGTAATGTCATTTGGTTTGACCAATGCACCGGTAGCATTCATGAGTTTGCTGAATGGGGTATTTAAGTTATATTTGGATTCCTTCGTGATTGTGTTTATCGATGATATTTTGATCTACTCCAAGATTAGGGAGGAGCATGCTAATCATCTTTTTATTGTGTTGGACATCTTGAGATGCCAGAAGCTTTATGCGAAGTTCACTAAGTGTGAGTTTTGGTTGACTTCAGTTGTGTTTTTGGGACATGTAGTGTCAGAACAGGGGGTGATGGTGGATCCCCAGAATATTGAGGCAGTCAAAAGTTGGACCCGGCCTAGCTCTGTGACAGAGGTGAAGAGTTATTAAAGGACTATGATGTGACTATTCAATATCATCCGAGTAAGGCTAATGTGATGGCAGACGTATTGAGCTGGAAGACAGTTAGCATGGGTAGTTTGGCTGGTTTGGGGGTGTCCAAATGACCACTAGCAATGGAAATTTGGGCTTTGGAGGCCAAGTTTATGCATTTGGGTGTTTCAGAACAGGGTGGGTTGTTGGCCAGCATTGAGGTCAAAGCCACCTTCATAGAGGAAATAAAGGCCAAACAGTTTCAGGATCAAAAATTGAGTAAGCTTCGAGGTAAGGTAATATCCGGGGAATCTAGGGATGTCACGTTAGACTCCGGTGGAGTGCTACATTTCAGAGAAAGGATTTGTGTTCCTCGGGTTGATGATATAATTCAGAAAATCTTGAAGAAGTTCATGGTTCGTGGTACTCAATTCATTCGGGTGTGACTAAAATGTACAGGAACTTGAGGCAGTGTTACTAGTGGCCCGGGATGAAAAGGGACATAGTTGACTTTGTGTCCAAATGTCAGAACTGCCAGCAGGTAAAGTATGAACATCAGAGACCTGCAGGACTACTTCAGAGAATGCCAATTCCAGAGTGGAAGTGGGAAAGGATAGACATGGACTTTGTGGTGGGTCTTCCCAGGACATTGGGGAAGTATGACTCAATTTGGGTCATTGTTGACAGGCTGACCAAGTCCGCTCACTTGATTCCGGTTAGGGTAGATTACATTTCGCAGCAATTGGCTAAAAGCTACGTGAAGGAGATTGTGAGATTGCATGGGGTGCCACTGTCCATCATTTCAGACAGGGGTACGCAGTTCACCTCTAAATTTTGGGGCAAGCTACAGGAAGAGTTGGGTACACAACTCACTTTTAGCACAGCCTTCCATCCTCGGACTGATGGTCAGCCAGAGAGGATGATCCAGGTATTGGAGGATGCTGAGAGCATGTGTGATGGACTTCGGGGGCCATTGGGACCAATTCCTACCGTTGTCTGAATTCTCGTACAATAATATCTACCACTCTAGTATTGGCATAGCACCATTCGAGGCGTTGTATGGGAGGAGCTGCAGATCACCGGTTGGGTGGTTTGAGGAAGGTGATGTAAAGCCTTTGGGCATGGAATTGGTGAAGGAAGTGTAAGAAAAGGTAAGGGTCATTCAATCCAAATTGCTAGCTACCCAAAGTAGGCAGAAGGAGTATGCAGATCGCAAGGTCCGGTACATGGAATTTCAGGTTGGTGAACAGGTATTGTTGAAAGTGTCACCAATGAAGGGAGTTATGCAGTTTAGTAAGAAGGGCAAGCTTAGCCCTCGGTTCATCAGTTCGTTTGAGGTTCTTTAGATTATGGGGCCAGTGGCTTACAAGTTAGCACTCCTGCCCAGTTTGTCGAGAATCCATCTGGTATTTCATGTATCCATGCATAAGCGATACCATGGGGATGGGGACTACATCATCAAGTGGGATGAGGTGATTTTCGATAAGGATCTTCGTTATGAAGAGGAACTAGTCTTGATTCTTGCTCGGGATGTCCGGAGGTTAAGGACAAAGGTAATTGATATGGTAAAGGTTTAGTGGAAGCATCATCCGGTTGAGGAAGCCACTTGGGAAACTGAGAAGGACATGCAGGACAAGTACCCTCATTTGTCTGAGGATTCAGATACTACACTTTCTTTTTTTTATTTTCGTAAATTCGGGTTTGATCATTCGGGGATGAACAATAGGTAGATTTGTATCTGTTGTAATGATCGGGTCTGTCATTACGGGTAGTCCAATCCTGCCAAGTTTTAGAGTTAGAAAACTCCGGGTTTGGGAGTTTGAAATTCTGGGCTAGGCTAGCCTCAACCAATTTTAGAGCGAGGTGGAGTCTAGGGAAATACGGGTAAGGATTGGGTTAGGTGTCTTATTTTGAGATACTTTTCCACGTATCCATGACATAAAGGAGTCCGGGGGACTTTTCAGAATCGAATTTGGGTAAGCAGAACTCTTGGAATCGCGATTGACGTGAAGGGGTTATTTCGGATCGTTGGGGGAAGCAAGTGTGTTGTAAAATGGGAAAATTTTGGAGATTTTCGGACACTCTGTCTGTGACGAGCACAACAGCTCTGCTGTAGTGACTTCCTCTATTGTCACGACCTAATCCATCGTGAGTGACACCCACCCAACCCCCGGATGAGCTAACCAATAGAGTTCAACCCTTTGCCTAGACTAACGGCCTAAAACCAGCAACAGAAAGTGAACTAGCAATCAAAATATGCAAAACTATAGCATAATCATTAACCTGCGGAAAATCCCACCTAGGAACTGAAAGTCGTTATATCAAACATCAACACCAATATCTAGAATACGGGGATGCAACCCCAAAAGAAAATACGAAGTAGTTTTATGTCTGAAACAAGTGGACTGAAACTCTAAAGATAACCCAAGGTAGCTCAAATCAAGCAGCTCACCCTTGAAAGTCAGGAATCGTCAGCGCTAAAGGTGAGGTCGCGTCTCAGCCGCTGGAAGATTTTCTGTACTCACCAAAAGACAAGCAAGTGCAGTATCAGTACCCCACCACTGTGTACTGGTAGGATCATCAGCAGTTTTCAAATAAATAGTGTATAACAGTACAACAATATCAAGTATAAGGTATGAAAAACATGCATAAATAACTACAGAACACTTAGACTACCAGTCTCTACTTAGCATGTTCCCGCATGAATCCACCACCTAACTCTAAGCCACAACCATATACCATTAACTATACCTTTCCGTCTAGCCCGGACCCACCCTGGGATCCCCTCTAGACTACACACATGTACCTTGAATCAACTCGGCCTAAACCAAGACCAACACAAATATCAATGAATAACCCGACCTAAACCAAGACCAACACAACTGTTAGCTAGAATTTCCCTGGCCTCTCAAGGAAAACCAAACCAATAACACATTTCAATAAGAAGCCCGGTCCACTCACGGAACCAATATCAATCAATGCAACACAATAATAACAATGCAATGATGCAACAAAAGTAAACCGTACTAGGCGTGGTACCGGTACCAACCATTTGTTATGCCCGTACTAGGCGTGGTACCCGTGCCAACCATTTGTTATACCCGTATCAGGCATGGTACCCGAACCAACCGAATGTCAATAATCCACAGTCAAATACATGAACACATAACTTGTAAACCAACAAGCAAATACCGTTCAAATCACAAACTGTAAAACAGGACCTTAGACATCCTACACAACTTCCCTAAGCAATGTAATTCATACAATCACTTAGATATGAGTACAAGAATATACAACATTCACCAAAATCGTAAGCCATCACCTATCTCGAAATAATCCAAGCTCTATTCGACCCGAGCTTTCCCGTGTTCCGTATTCCTCTCCCGTTCTTGGTCTAAAAACAACACACAGTACATATAATTAACACACAAGGCCTGCACATTACCCAGATTATACCAAATCCCCAAACCCTAGGCCACCCATGATCATCCCACCCTTTTCTCGGGCTTTTCCACCATTAATTCTCCTAGTTCTATCATTTATACGGGTAAAAACAGAGAATTAACCAACCTATAATCATAAAAATATACTTTTATCAATACCCAAGAACATACATGCTTGAAATCCCCTTTCTTCCCCGAATTCTACCATTCCTAGGTTATTTCAACCTTTTCCCAAATTCCCCCCTACAAATTCTACCGCATAGAAAACGTATTACAAAGATTGGGGAACAAGAACCTTACCTTAGGGAAGAATTTCAACGGAAAAAGGAAGAAATATGCCTAGAATCGCCTAGCCCTTCTCCCAAAATAAATTGTAGAAAACTGAACTATTTTGGGGAAGTTTCTACATTAAAAACCCGTTGACCCACTATAGCGGTCCCTGCTCCGCTATAGCGGTCCCGCTATAGCGGACGACTTCCGTTATAGCGGTCTTAAGTGGGTGTTGACCGCCTTGACCACTACTATAGCGGTATTTTCCACCGTTATAGCAGAGGTCACTACGGCGGATCGTTACGCTCATCACAGATAGAATATTTAGAAATCTCTCTATTTTAGCCATTTTACAACACACTTGCTTTCCCCGATGACCCAAAATAACTCCTTCACGTCAAACGCAATTTCGGGAGTTCTACTTACCCAAATTCAATTCCGAAAAGTCCCCCAGACTCCTCTATGTCTTGGCTACATGGAAAAATAGCTCAAAACAAGACACATAAACCAATCCTTACCCATATTTCCCTAGACTCTACCTCGCTCTAAAACCGACTGAGGCTAGCCTAGCCCAGAATTTCAAACTCCCAAATCTGGAGTTTTCTAACTCTAAAACTTGGCACGATTGGACTACCCATAATGACGGACCCGATCATTATAGCTATAGAAATGGAAAAGACTGCTATAGCGGAAGTCAAGGCGGTCAACACCGGTCGGAACTGCTATAGCGGAATGCTTCCGCTATAGTGAGACCGTTATAGCGAAGCGGGGACCGCTATAGAGGGCTCAACGGGAATGAATGCAGAAATATTTCCCAAATCGTTCAGTTTTTACAATTTTATTTTGGGAGAAGGGGAAGGCGATTCTAGGAGATTTTCCTCCATTTTCCATTATTTTCTTCCATAAAGTAAGGCTTATACTCCCCAAACTTCGTACTACTTTTCCTACGCGGTAGAATTCCTAGGAGAGAACTTGAGAAAAGGTTGGAATAACCTAGGGATGGTAAAATCCAGGGAAGAAGGGGGATTCTAGGCATGAAAGTTCTTGGGTATTGTTAAAAACAAGGTTTATTGATCGCATGTTGTTAAATTCTCAATTTTTATTCGTGAAAATGATAGAACTAGGGGAATTAATGGCGGAAAACCTGGGAAAAGGGTAGAATGATCATGGTTGGTCTGGAATTTGGGATTTGGTGTAATCCAGGTAATACGCAGGCCTTGTTTGTTAATTCAAGTACTTGTATGTTGTTTTAGACCAAGAACGAGAAAGGAATCTGAAAAACGGGAAAAATCGGGTTGAGTAGAGCTTGATTATTTTGAGGTAGTTGATGGCTTACGATTCCTGTGAATGTTGTATATTTTTTCACTCTTATCTAAGTGTTTGTATGAATTACATTGCTTAGAGGAATTGTTTAGAATGTCTAAGGGTCCTGTTTTACATGTTTTACAGTCTGTGGATTGAACGGTGTGTTGCTTGTTTGTTTTACAAGGTGTTTGTTTATTATTTGACTGTGGATTAATTGACATTCGGTTGGCTCAAGTACCACACCTGGTACAGGAATACTAATGGTTGGCTCGGGTACCACGCCTGGTATGGGTATAACAAATGGTTGGCTCGGGTACTATGCCTGGTATGAGAATACTAATGTTTAGCTCGGGTACCACGCCTAGTACAGGTATAACAAATAGTTGGCTCGGGTACCACGCTTGGTACGGGATACTAACGGTTGGCTCGGGTACCACGCCTGATACGCGTTTATTTTACTGCATTATTGCATTGATATTATTGTATTGCATTGACTGTTATTGGTTCCGTGAGTGGACCGGGATGTTTTATTGAAATGTGATATTTGTTGGTGGTCCTTGAGTGACTAGGAATCTTGTTATATCTATTGAGTTAGCCTTAGATTAGACCGGCTTGTCTTTTTAACACTTAGGAGTTATTTAGAGGGGATCCCATGGTGGGTCCGGGTTAGATGAAAAGGGATGGTTTATTGGTTATATGATTGTTGCTTATAGTTAGAAAGGTGGATTCATGCGGGAACAAGCTAGGTAGAGACTTGTAGTCTAGGGGTGCCTGTTGACTTGCTGCATGTCTTCCATACTTATACTTGATTTGTTATACTGATTATACACTGTTTTTATTTGGAACTGGCTGATGATCCTACCAGTACACAGTAGTGGTGTACTGATACTGTACTTTCTTTTCTTTTTGTGAGTACAGGCAATCTTCCAGCGGTTAAGATGCAACCTCATATGTAGTACCGGTGTTTCCAGACTTCAAGTGTGAGCTGCTTCGATCGAGCTGCCTTGAATCTATCATTAAAGTTGTAGCCCACTTGTTTCGGGCTTAAACTATTTCCTTGTTTTAGGGTTGCATCCTCGTATTCTAGACATTGGTAGATTGTTTGGTACTGCGACTTTCAGATTCTAGGAGGTAATTTCCGCAGGTTTATATTAATGAAGTGGTTTTGTTATTATTGTTTTGTTATTATTGTTTTGCTAGTTTAATTTCCGCACTTTGGTTTTGAGCTCTTAGAACGGTTAAGTTCGGGGAAGTGATGGTTCGCTCACCGAGGGAGGGGGGGTTGGGTGAGTTCCACTCACAGCGGTCTGGGTCGTGACATATTGTCTATAAATACCTTTCCTAGGTTTTATTTTATGTTTTATGCATGATATTTTGTAGGAAACACATTCGTAACTTTGTGATACTGGTTTTTTCTTGGTTTTTTAGAGTTATACGCACTCATAGTCCATTGTTCTTACTTCCATCTTCATCCATTCAAGATTCTGGATTTCTTTAACTCTTATTGTAAGTATATGATCATGAACACACCAATAAATCTTGATTGTTTACTTATGAACATGAGTAGCTAAATCCACAACTAGGGTTGTGGGAACCATGAAGGATTAACGAAGTAGGCAAAGTACTTGGGTACTCTAGGGAGGTGTTTATGCATGTATTGTTCTTCCCTTCGCTTTGATTGCTTTTTAACGGTGCGCAACATTAGAACTCTCCTTATCCTTACTTGCCGGACCAAGGAGGTAACGAATGGGAAAAGGAAAAGGGTTGTTTGACAACAGAGATTTGAGGCTACCAACCCTTATCTAATAGATTGACCTTGTCCGAGAATAACTAATCTGGGATCTAGGGTAAGGGTTAGTACAACATACAACCATGGCTAGACCAAGGCGTGTGGGAAAATTCATCTATCTGCCGGACCAAGGATTTAGGTGAACCTAACTTATCGATTCTACATGCTAAAGCACCAAACTAGTTTACTAAGTACAACGCCTTACTAAGTTATGATCTCATGGGTAACACTACCCTAATCCACTCACCCATTGATTACAATTCTTAAAATCGTCACGTGTTACTTATTTACATTCTAATTACAATTACTACTTGTTACTTTAAAAAAAAAACCTTTTGAGGGAAATAATTGACTAAGAGTGCGAGTAAACATTAATCGACCATAGTCCTACCATATTCCCTGTGGGATCGACCCCAACCTTTGTTGGGTTCTATATTTGATCAGCGACTGCTTACGCTTCTTAAAGAAGGTGTAATTTGGGCGTATCAATGCTTCGTAGGGAGTGTCATATTTTGTGGTAAATTCTGAGCCACGAACTCTCCAAGAAGTCGAGGATAAGTTTATCCTATCAATCCATTTGATAGGAAGAGTTAGTCCCTTTAGTAGACTTTCTTGAATGTCAGATTATTGACCATCCTCTTTTTTCACCTTTGGGATATATCAGAGCATATGTGTTGAATTTTTTTTCAAGGCCACAACGTTCCCTTTATTTGGAATGAAGTTAGGCTCCTTAACATCAACTTTGAATTTTTCAACAACCACATCGACTCTTTTAATTGCAAGCTCATCATACTTTGTTGTTGTGACATTATCAATTTTTTCCTCGTTCACAATATACTTTTTCAAATAGAACTTTGCATCGGCAAAGTGTGACTCATCTTCAGTGAATGGCTTATCATCAACAACTATTTTCCTTTCAAGATACTTCAAACATTGATAGTAGGAGGATGAGACAATTTTGTTCTTATGTACCCAAGGCTTGCCAAACAACATGTTGTATAAAGTCTTTGTGTTGATCACATGCATCCATGCACTTGACTATAAATCTTCAATGTGGATCTCTAACTTGATAGAAACTATGGACCTCTGACCCCTTTGATTGAATCCTAGGATCATCAAATGGCTTTCAGTAAGTTCTTTAGTTGTGATGCCAAAATATTTCATTGTGTGAATAAGAAGAATGTTAATTCCAGATCCCTCATCTATCAAGATTCTATTTATCCTCTTCTCTAGCATATGGACCACCATATACAAAGGATGATTGTGTAGTATTTCACCAAACAAAAGATTGTCATATGTAAATGTGATTTTTGTATCAAATGCATGTACTTCTTAGAGAAGGGATTCAGTAGGCTCTTCGAAAGATGAAGGAGACACCATTGATAGGCTTTCACTCTTTGCTTCTTCTTTGTCAGTATTGAAATATGATGCCTCAATATTGTCTTGAGCAGTCTTTGCGCAGAACCAACTTGGCAAGAATTCCTCCAAGGTCACAGGATATTGTGGTTTCTGATGGTGATGCACTTCTACTTTTGACCTCTTTGGGCACTCAATTGATTTCTACTTCCTTGGTCTCTTTACCATCATCCTCCTAATTGGTTGTTCAGATGATTCTTTTCATGGATTTATTTTATAGCGTCTCTTCTAGTCACCAGAATCCAACCTTCATCATCGTCTTTATTGATTTAGAATTTATCTTGCTCTAATAGTTCTTCTTCTTCATGCTCTTGTAAGTTGCATATTTGGACCGTATCGAGCGATCCAAATATGATGGAGATTTAATTAGAACTTTCCTTCTCATGATCAAGCACAATCTCTTTTCATTAACCAATTGCATAACTCTATCTTTGAAGATAAAACACTTCTCAAAAGGGTGATCCACAAGCCTATGATACTTGCAATAGTTCAGGTTGTTAGTTCTTCCAGCTTCATTGGGTTGTTTCATCTATGGTAACTCAATGATAATTAGTTCAAGTAATGCATCAAAATTTCAAGAACATCAGAATTGAGGAAGGGATATTCCCTTTCTTGCATCTCTTTCAGGGTCAACTTCTGATTTGGGCATTCTTGAGTGGAAGTTGTCTTCACAATTTTCTTCTTGCTCACCTTCATAGTAAACTTCACAGGAGACACATTGACATTCATAAATTCTTTATTGTCACTTTTAGGTATAAACTTGCTCCATCTCTTGAGTTCCTGCTTATCAGTTTCTTTGCGAGGGTCGTAGATATGCATCACTTCTTTTCCAGTGGAAGACATGATCAACTCCACGTCATGAGCACGTGTAGCTAGATCTTCAAAGTACTTTTGCTTGATTCCTTGTAAGATGTATAGAATATCCCAGTGCATTTCTTGGATTCATATTTCTATTCCAAAAGCTTCACTGAGCCTATTTTTATAGTTTAAGCTTGCATTCCTCCATTGATTGATGAAGTTGATAACCGGATCATCCTTCCGTTGGCGAGTATTTATGAGTTCCACCATGATCACCATACCCGCCTAATTCTATAGAAGTGATTGAGTAACTTATGTTCTAGTTTCTCTCAACTACTGATAGAGTTGGGCTCGAGATCTGTTTACCCGTTAAAGGTATTTCTTTTTAAAGAGAGGATGAACTGCTTGATAAGATAGTATTCGTAGGTCCCAACATTATTACAGGTCTCGATAAAATGTGCGACATGTTTCTTTGGATTTTCTTTACCCTCAAATTGTTGAAATTTGGGGGGTTGCTAACCGAAAGACATCTTGAAACTATTAATTCTTCTTGTGTATGGCTTGACAAACATAAGGTAAGATTTGGTAGAAACTTCATACTTGTCTTTGATGGCTACTTCAATAAATTTCTTCAGTCGATCAAGTGGATCGTTCCTTCAGAAGAGACTAGAATTTCCTTGGTAGGCAGTGTTTGTTTCACAAGAGATTCAGTCTCTTGAACTTCTGGAGCCTTTCCAGGTGCATGTCTTGATTCTCCATCCATTAAGCCATCCATCTTGTCCATCAATTTGTTGATCTGATCCTCTTTATTGTGCATATACTTGGTCAAACCTTCAATCTCCTTTGTCAGGTTCGCAAGTTGCTCCTCCATCACTTGAATGATGGTCAAGTATCACTCACCATCACTTGCATGATGGATGGAGATGTCGGAGAGTAGCATGTATTATCGCATAAGTTGATATTTCACATTATGTGGTATGAGTAGAGAGGATCCATCACTTGAATCATCGTCTTTCTTCGTGGTAGAGTTCTTGAACCCAAAGAGATCAAGTAGAAATAGATCTTCTTAATCCTTTCAGCAATATTGCTTCCTCCTTTCGATGCATTGGTGGAGGATCTTCCTTCTTTTGGGGATGAAGATCCAATGACTGGAGTTGACGCGAATGTCACTTAGAGCGCCTATTGTCCCATCATTCTCACTTTTCTTCTCGTAACAGGTCTGAAACATTCAAAGGTAACACTGAGGATGCTTTCCACTTCAGCAAATAACTTGGAGTCAGCAGCCTTAGAGGGAGTTGATTTGGAGTTGAACTTCTTGGAAATTATTTCGATGTTCTTAAACTTTGATTATTGAAAAGTTAGATGATAAGTAGAGATTGTTCCCCTGGGAGTGTTAGAATTCTTAGACAATAAAAATTGAGTCGAGAAAATAATCGAGACTGAAAAATATCACAATAATCATAGTATTTAATTTAAATATATGAGTGTTACAATCTCTATTAACCCTCTGATTATTCCTTTCTAATATATGTTAAGGGCTTTTGAGCTTGATCTTGACTTGTACTTGAATTAAAGGGCCTTTGAGCTTGATTTTAAACCTTTTTCTTGATCTCTAGAAGTTTTAGAGACATGCTTAAGTGCTTGAATGCTAGTCGCTTGTAGAGAAATCTACGACATTTGATCCATGAGTTTTTTCTGGCTTCTTGTTAGAATTTTGGTGGATATTTTGAATTATGGAGACCCCTATTTATAGTTGTAGAATGGAGGAATTGTGCTAAAGACATGCTTTTTTCGACCAATTAGATTTAATTGACATGATGATATTTGATTGGCCTTTGATTTGACTAGGCATGTTGTATTATTTTGACATGTGGCATGATCCTATTGGCTCTTTCACTTGACTTGGCATGCCACGTCATTTGACATGTGGCACCAAATTGAACCTCTAGAATAAAATGAGTTCTTGGGCTTAGTAACGTGGACTCAGCGTTTGTAGCCTATATTGATGGGCTAATCCAATGAAATTAGACTTTAATTAAATCTATATTTATTAGATTTAAATAATTAATTTAATTATATTAATCCACAATATTTATTTAGACTAATATATCTTGAATTTAATACAATCCGAATTATTTTATGAATTAAAAAAGGGCCTAAATTACCCCTCACCTATTGAAAATAGTACAAAATTATCCTTCATCCACCTATTGGCTCTATTATATCCCTGATATCCACTTATTGGCTCTATTATATCCCTGAACTACAGGAAAAGGTCTAAAAATATCTCCCATCCACCTTTTTGGCTCATTTATACCCTTAAAACTAACAACCCTCTCTATATTTTAGTTTTAAAAAAATTACTTATTACATGTCATTTTCTTATTGGGTAAAATAAAAATCTCACCCCACCAAGCTGATGACATGGCAAATAAGATTAACTAAAAATTACATGTTAGCAAATAAAAATAAATACTACTAATTAAGAACTGAAAAAAGAGATGACTGGAGAAAATCTTTTTAATTGGACGTTGCTATCACCGCCAAGATATTTAATTACCAACGACTAAAAATATGGAACTAAAAGTTATTGTCACTCCCATCAGCCCGTAAAACAGCATCGTCCATAAAGCTTTCCATCCGTTCTCTTTTACCAAATAGGCATTGCTATCACATAAGCTAATAATCAATTCACCTATAGTCATATCAGAACTGGTAAGAGCATAATCAATGAGAAAATAACAAAAAATAAAAAGAGTGTCAAGTCGTATTTAAGTTCAATTAGTTTGAGAGATTAAAGAAATTGGGATAAGATTTGATATAGGAAAAAAGGTTGATGGATCAATCTTCGATTATTTTCATTTATTTCGGTAATATATTTTCGATGACCAATTAAATTTTTTAATTTTCATAACACTAGTACGTATAAAGGTGACACTAATATGTTTAAATATTTTGATAAATTTAGTTGTCAAAAGAGTTGATACTTTGTTGGATCTTCACTTCATTTTATCTCTTCTCTTTTTCTAGTTCTTAACTAGTACACTATTTATTTATTTTTGCTGACATGAAATTTTTAGTTAATCTTATTTGCCATGTTATCAGTTTGGTGGGGGTAAGGAACTTATTTTACCCAATAAAAAAAGACACGTAATAAGCAATTTTTTTAAAATAAAATATAGAGGGGGTTGTTAGTTTCAAGAGTATAAGTGAGCCAAAAAGGTGGATGAAGGGTATTTTTAGACCTTTTCCTATAGTTTAAGAGTAGTTTTAGTCCTTTTTCATTTTTAATATATGGTCTGTTAACTTGAAGGGCATTTAAAAGCTCAAAGGTGGATGTCAGGTGTGTAATAGATCCAATAGATAGATGAAGGGTATTTTTAAGGGGTGCGGATCGGTCGATTCAGTTTTGTATATTATTGGTTCGATTTATCAGTTTTCAGTTTGTAAACATGCAAAATCGATAAGCAAACCAATAAGATATTCATTATCGGTTTTTGGTTAACCGATTTTTCATCCTTACGGTTCAGTTTTCGATTCAACCGATAAGAAAATGCTCGTATAATTTTTTTGCTTTCTTTTATTTTCATCTTCATATATACACTACTTTCATGCATAAAAGTCTATACAAATTACAAGCATAAGCAAATTCAAATTTGCTATTACTAAAATAAACTTTTTTTTTTTGGTAAGTAGCAAACTTGAATGCAATAGCAACGGTAGCAATCTCTCAAAAAGAAAAACAACACTGATAGGTAGAATCTCATCAAATTAACGACTTTAGAAAGAAACCAACAACACTAAGACAATAACTATAAAATACAAAAAATAAGAGGGTATATATTTAAAATCTAAAGCCACTATTATATAATGAATAAAAATATAATCTTAATATAATCTTATTGGGTTATCGGTTTAACTATTAACTAAAACCTTAAAATCGATACCAAATCGATAGCCCAACAAAAAAATTACCAAATTGTTTAGAAATTGTTAACCCAATAACCCCATATCGATAAATCAATAACATTTTTATCGGTTTGATTTATCAATTAAATAAATTTTTGCATACCCCTAGTATTTTTATACCATTTTCAATAGGTGAAGGGGTACTTTAGGCCCTTTTTCGTTTATAAATTTATTTTCAATAAATTTTAAATGATTACAATAACTTTTTGGAGTTTTTTTGAATTCAAAAATCAGCTTTAAGTTGATTTCCAAAAAATTATAAAAAATTTATGTGCAAATAATTTTGTCAAAAAAATAAAAAATATTTATGGCCAAACGGACACTAAGCCCCGTTTGGCCATGAAAACCAAATATAAATTGGAGTTGAAATTGACCATGAATATAAACTGGAGTTATTTTTGACTTTTTGTGAGAGAAGTGGGAGTGAAAAAAGTGAAAACAAATTTTTCTTGTTTTTCGAATTCCGAAATTCAACTTCAAGTTGAATTCTGAATTTTTTTAAATTTTTATGGCCAAACACCATTTTCGAAATTCAAATCCGGAAAAAAGTAAAAACATTTCATTGCCAAACGCCCACTAAGTTCTTAAACTATATTTTTTAAAACGGAGAAGGACCAAATATACCCCTGTACTATTAGAAATGGTTTAGATATACCCTTCGTTATACTTTGGGTCCAAATATATCTTTTCCGTTATACTTTGGGTCCAAATATATCCTTGTACTATTAGAAGTAGTTTAATAGTGAGGAGGAGAGGCACGGATGCTCCAGTGCGGAGGTGTGAGAGGTTGGCTATGGATGGTTACAGGAGAGGACGATGTAGACCGAAAAAGTATTGGGGAGAGGTGATTCGACAGGACATGGCGCAGTTGCAGCTTACCGAGGACATGACCCTAGATAGGAAGGTGTGGAGGACGCGAATTAGGGTAGAGAGTAGTAGGTAGAAGTGTGTGTAGGCTAGTAGGTAGGAGTGTTTTTCCTTGTTGTCCCGACTAGTAATCGTAGTGCTACGCTTATAGTTTCTTGTTCTTGGATTCCTCGTAGTAGTATTTTGTGGCAGTGCTCTGTTTCTGTCTGTTGTTTGTTACTACATATTACTTCCTATCGTCTCTTGTAGTTTTATCATGTATTTTTATCCTGTATCTTTGTTACGTCCTTTTTAGCCTATTTTTAGACTGTTTTTGTCTTGAGCCGGGGGTCTATCGGAAACAGCCTCTCTACCTCACCTCTGAGGTAGTGGTACAGACTGCGTACACTCTACCCTCCCCAGATCCCACGTTGTGGAAATACACTGGGTATGTTATTGTTATTGTTATGTATTTGTATAAAAAATCTAAACGTAATAAGTCTATGAACTTAATTCCTTTTTACTGTTTTTTTCCTATCATTGTATTTGTGCTATCATATACTAAATAACCATATATACATTAATGAGGATTTTTTTTTATACATAACTAATTATGAGCAATTGAGAGTACTTTTGCATAGTTTTTTTTAAATTTTTTCTTGTCTCCATTTTTTTTATATTTATTTCTCCAAAAGACCGTATGCATTGTTCAATAATTTAGTCATTTATAAGAAATATAATAAAATTTCTTATAGTAAAGTCTTTTTATGCAAGAAAATTAAAAATTTAATTATAATATATCAAGATATATTGGTAATATTAAAATGTAAAATCAAAATCAAATCAAATCAAATTACATTGATTTTAAAAATGTAAAATAACCAAATCAAGTCAAAAAAATATGAAATTTTCTTTAATTTGGTTTGATTTTTCGTGAACACCCTTACTTTCATCACTTGTTGAGAAAAAACTGGTAACATAGAAGTATTTTTTATTATATTTGAGTTTATGTGAAAGTGTTTGACTAATCACTTAATTTAAGAAATAAAAAAAAATAATTTAAATTTGTGATTTAAAATGAATCAAGGATATTTGTATGACTATAAATCATCTCAAAAAAAGTAAAATGTATATTGTATAGTTAAATTAATACTAAGTATATAAAAATCTTTTTTAAAAATTAACTAAAAAAAGGTCATAAATTAGAACCAAAGGAGTATTTACTAATAAAAATTGGATCAATATATAAATTTGGTACAATTTTTATTTTAATAAAACTACATTGAAAAATTAATGGTGGATCACATATTTTAAATTAAAAAGTATTTAAGTAGATTTTATAATATTACAAAAAATAATCATATATATATATATATATATATATATATATATATATATAATATATATATATATTATATATATATACACATAAGTTTTTGGCAAGAGGCGTTACTAATATAATTTTTTATTTTTTAAAATATTGATTTAATATAATTTATTATACATGATGAATCTCTGTTCTTAATAATATTTATATATAAATATTTTTTTCCTCTTATTTATCGCTTTCCTTTGAAAAGGTAAAAAATGAGATTCATAATCTGATGTATCAAAAATATAGTATATATATATATACACATAAGTTTTTGGCAAGAGGTGTTACTGATATAATTTTTTATTTTTTAAAATATTGATTTAACATAATTTATTATACATGATGAATCTCTGTTCTTAATAATATTTATATATAAATATTTTTTTTCTCTTATTTATCGCTTTCCTTTGAAAAGGTAAAAAATGAGATTCATAATCTTATGACCCATTGATTGTGCCTCTCCCGTGATAAATTTTTTCGAACATATGGAGGGCTGGGGAATCCTGCTGCTCTATCTGACACGCTCTTTCTCTCCGGCTGAGATCTCCACAGTTCAATCCTTTCATCTTAGTAATTCTTTTCGTTTCCTCTTCTCTCCCTCTAAAATCAATCACTATATATATATAATCCTTTAAGCTCCGTTTCATTTTCGGCACAGCCTGAATAAATACTACTGCACAATCATGCCTATAACTTCTAAAAGCTCCACCATACCAAACCAAACTAGAAACACAAAACCCAGAAACCAAAAGCAACAGAAATCCTCCAAACCCATCTCTGCAACTGACCCCATGTATTCTATCGTCCCAGCACCTCGCTCAAAATCCACCATTTCTTCTCTCCTCTTAACACCCTTTTCGCCCACCAGCCCCACCCATGACCACCCAACAACACCCATCACTAAAAAGAATAAATTCACATCATTTAGAGGACTGGGTTGCAGGGCAACTTCACAAGTCTCTGTCCCTTCCGCAATTAGGACTTCAGCTGACTGGGAATCCAAGAAAGTCAAGAAGAAGAAGAAGAAGAAAAACAAGAGTACCCTCAATTTTGTTGGTGGAGATTCCAGCTTTTCCACCCACAACACTAGTTGCAATAACCCCTCATGTATGGCTGCTCCTGATGTTTGGTGTGGTCCTGGAATTGGATTAACTACTGATGCTACTTCTGTTTATTGTGTTGTTTCAACAAGGCCCCTTTCTGCTAGAGGGAGAGATCATGTTGACAAGATTACGCCCAGGGAGGTAGTAATTAATTTCTCTTGGCACTCGATTTTCTTTTATATTTTTGGCAGCTATTATTTCTTCTCATGTTTTTGCATTAATAATATACTACTACTTCAAATGCATAAAGTCCCCCTAAAGTTGGATGTGATTCGAAAGTAGACACCTAAAGTTTGCGGGGGTCCTATTACCCCACAAAATTATTTTTAACCATAATAAATTCACCCTTTTTACACCAATTTTATTCTCAAAGCTTGTGCGTGTGTTTCACTCTTAAATAAAATAATATAATTATTTTTTATTTTTTATCTATTTAATAAAGATCGGGTAAAACCCTCACTGGCTCACATTTAACTTTGACCCCCATTTTTTTTCTTCAATTTTTTTCCTTTTGAAATATTGAAAGCTTTTGAAGGATGTCGATTTGTGATGGTGATTTGGTGACTCCCAACAATTTTTTCGCTAAGCAATGTTGAAAAGATTATTTTTTGCTAAATAATTTTTTTGCTAAGAAAAATTTGTTTAAGTTGGGAACATAGCAAATTTCAGCATTTTTTTTTTCAGTTTCTACAATTTGGAGGTTGATTTTTTTTTTATAAATGAATTTAATGTTGAAGAGTTTTAGATTTAGCTGAATTGTTTATTTGATGGTAACTGAATTTTGATTTTGTTTGACAAATAGATTACCCTTTTCTTTAAAGCTTTAGCAAGTTTCAAAGCTTCTTCAATGGCTATCAATGGTGATTTGGGGAAGATGAAAAAATGGGTCTACTTTATAAAAAAAAAAAATTAAATTGGCAATGGCACGTGACATTTTTACACTGGTTTAGGGCTGTATTATTACTCCTTCACGCGCCCAACTTACGTGAGATTACAACTGTGGTGAAAATGGGTCAAAAGGGTGAATTTATTATGGTTAAAAATAGTTTCGTGGGGTAATAGGACCCCCGCAAACTTTAGGTGTCTACTTCCAAATCACGTCCAACTTTAGGGGGGACTTTATGCATTTTCTCAAAATATTTTGAACTAAGTATTAATTATTGTGACTAGTAATAGTTTTTATGCAGTAAGCAAAGATTTAATTTTCATAAACTTTAATAATCTATCCTCTAATTGATACCTAAAATTAGCTGATTTGACATCCTACTTCTAACCTCTTCACATAAAATAGGATCGGAGGGACTATATATAGTAAATTGTTTCATATCTTCCATGGAATGAAACGGTTCAAATGAGCGAGATTCATATAGTGACTGCAACGGGTTTAAGATTGAGGCTTAATTGATGTCGTTGTTGTTTTCTCATATCCTAGTACGATGTATTTGCCTCCTTATATTATTCTACTTACTGCTCTTGGTATCATACTGTACAACTGATGTACTTTTGGTCAAGTGTCTTGAGCCAAATTGAATGTCAGGGATCAAACCACTCTTTGGTGTTGTGAGCTGCCTACTTACTACAGTGAAATTAGGTCTAAACAGATGATATCTCTTAATGGAAAACGTTATAATGCTTTCCTATCAAAGTTAGGCCTTTGTTTCTCCACCTAGCCATTTACAATGTCACATCTGATCCGTCATGCTCACAACTCAATCTCTCATAGTTTGTTGTGCTTGTCTATTCTTTTTTTTTTTTGATGACCGTGGTGTCCGGGCCAGCTTTCGCGCACCTCGACTAAATCCACGGGATACCTGCCACCTCCCACCAGCAACAGGTACCAGGTAACTCTGTCGATCAAGGCTAGAACAGATGGGAAGAATCATCTAGTGTTGTGGGTGGAAAAGCTGGAATCTCCACCAACAAAATTGAGGGTACTCTTGTTTTTCTGCTTCTTCTTCTTTTTGTTGACTTTCTTGGATTCCCAATCAGCTGAAGTCCTATACAAGTTACCAGGTACCAGTTTGTTGTGCTTGTCTATTCTACTCTTGTCCTCTTATGTCTTGTGGCTTTGGAACTGTTCTTTATCTATTTTCTCATGATTGTGAATTTTGAAGTAACTTGTATATTTTATCTGCCCTTGAATGTATAGATGGTGAATGATGAGTACAAGAATTATGTGTTAATAAAGTGAAGCATATCCCACGATCTCATTTTCCTGTTCCACAGCGATCTTCATGTTCTGTGCGAAGAATGGTGAGCCCAGAAGACTATCCTTTTCTTGATACTGAGACTCTGGAGATGCCACGCTCGCGAGCAGATTGGTTTGGATTTAGGTATCATCGCCATTCTCGCTATGGTTTTCCTGAAGGGCTTGCAGAGGTTTGTCCTCACTTGATTTACTGCCTAATCTACATATTACAACAATCTCTCTGCTGCTTGATTATCTAGCCTATCTGGTGGTCTTGTGAGTGTTCTTATATTTTATGAGTATCATTTTCTTTAGTAAGAAATGTTGTTTGCCATTTGTGTACAGTTTTGCCCAGATTATTACTGGAAAACAACTGAATTGAAGCTGTTCGGTATAGAGGGGCTTAGATTTTTCTTTTTGATGCTTTACATATTCATTTTGGTGTTTAGGGTTTTTTGGATTATTATTGGGTCTTCGACTATGCTAAAGCTTTTCAGTGAATCTGGTATGCTTCATAGCAAACTCAAAACTGCTAATTATTGTGGCCAACTTTCTTTCTTTATGGTTTTTATGCTGGCCCTCATTTAGCTATAAAGAAATAAAAAATAAAGGTTTTTGCAGTGATCTAATTTGTCAGTAATGTCTTCAATTGTGTTGACATGAATGTCTTCTGCTCCTTCACGCCTACAAATACAACACAGAGGCAATAACCTAACTTCCTGAAGTCAAGTAACAAAGTAAATCTAGGGTTGGTTTGGTGGCTTCCAACTCCAAAATGTGATTTTGAGAGGATATAAGATGGAGCAAGATATGTTCCTGTTAATTTACCCTGCCATCGTAGTGTTCTTTTCTGAGAATAACGTGAGTAGACTTGAAAGAGAAGCTGTAGAAACTTGTCCTCAAGTATAAAGTTGAACTACCCTAACTTCAGCGTGACAACTTTCTTGCGAAGAAAGTCACTGACCAGACTAATGCTTCTAAAGCAATAGTGGCATCCTAGGTTTAGGATAGTACTCTGTTAGAGTGAGACGGGGGTCGTAGGTCAGTCTATTCGACTTTTTCTTGCAAATTTTCTCTTTTCCGCTTTTGACTATGATTGGGCCCTGCAGTGGTAGAACCTGGTGAACCAGGCCTACTGCTTACCTTTCTTCTAACTTAAGCATGTTCGTTACTGACAGCATGCAGCAAGCAGCCATCCTATGTTAATTGCATCATGTAGTTAGTGGATTTTATCAGTTATTCACCTTATATAAACCCTTCAATTTAGTAATATTAGAGGAGCTTTCAATCACTATTATCTATTGAATTCTATGGTAGCATAGCACAGCGGGAATGAATCCTTTTTTTCTTCCTTTTGAGAGTTATATTCACAGTGGGGACACATGTTTGTGTTTAATGTGCATAAATTCGTAAGTATTACTTACTGGACTCTAGTTGCAGATTGTGATGCTTCAGAATAGTCTTATGGGAGAAAGAACAGATGGTCTTGATCGACATCGAAGCTGGAGGCTTAATGTGGATAACATGTCATATGAGGCAAGTCATTTCCTTGGATCTCTCCATCCTTGTGACTCTATCTTCATGCTAACGATAAGTACGCTTTGCTAACAGGAATTGCTGGAACTCGGTGATAGAATTGGATATGTGAGTACAGGATTGAAAGAAGATGAGATAACTCAATGTGTCAGGAGAACTAAGCCCTTCTTTTTGAATCATTTATCTCATTTGCGCACAGAACTAGAAAAAAAGTGTAGCATCTGTCAGGTTTGTGCTTAGTAAAACCTTGCTGAATATTTGCATTTGTTAATCTCGGAACATTATTTTAAAGAAAAGTTGATTTCTCTAACAACTAAAGCTATCTTTTTCACTTTTCCAAAATACAGGAGGAATATGATGCTGAGGATGAAATGGGCAAGCTGGGTTGTGGACACTTCTATCATATCCACTGCATAAAACAGTGGCTTATGCACAAAAATAGTTGTCCCATTTGTAAATCTGCTGCCATGTCTGATAGCTAGCTTCCGAAGAATTTTTCACCCTCATGAACCTGTTGATTTCGTATTCCTTTTGTGTATAGCCTTTGTGCATGCAAGAAAAATTCTTTTTTGGTGGTTCTTTCCCAAGTGCTTCCTGAAGCTGATGGCTCTTTTGTTTGGACAGCAATCCAATATGGGACTGCTTGAAACAAAGTGGTTCACAATCTTCTGGTTCTCTTTTAATTACAATGCTTAAATCGTACAAAACTCCTACCAGATAATGAAATTTTACAAGTGATGCAGATTTGTGGCTGCTTTTCTATTTTCATGGTGACAAATTGTTTCAGCATTGTGAATTATATTCTGGTTTTGATGAAGGTAGCTCTGATTTAAAAAGAGAAGTCTAGTGGCGGCATTTTGAGAAAAAATGATCGTTGTTAGACGTCAAAACTGACCTTTAGTGACTCACTTTTGTAGAAAAAGTGAATCTATTAATCAATAACCTAACATAAACTTTTACAAGAGTTAATAATAGTCTCTTGTGCCTTGTCATTGCTTCTTATAAATGCCTGCATTTTGTCAGTGAACGGTTTACCTTTGATTTTGTTTGCTTCGGTGTAGAAATATGTCAAGTCTGTCTTGAGTGTCATCTTATATACTTCTTCCGTCCATCTTTACTTGTCTACTATTGATTTTGCACATTTCTTAAGAAATTATAAATATAAGGGTAGTTTTATCATATCACCCTTTGATTATGATAAATACCATGTCTTGAAAAATGTAATAGGAAAATCACTATAATTAATGATAAGGGTAAATTAGGAACTAAGTGTAAAATTATCTCTTGATTTCATAAACTAGACAAGTATTATTGGACATCTATTTTTAGTATAATGAACAAGTAAAGATGGACGGAGGAAGTAACTAGATCAAAATCCTCGTGCCAGCACGGGCTCAACAAATTACACTAAAAGTGTCTTATGTATTTTTTTTTGTTTTAATTTATATGTCAATTAAATTTTTATATTTTTTTTAAAATATTTTATGTTGTTAATTATTGTATTTATAATAATTTTTATGCTATTTTAAAATAATATATGTTACTTCCATTATCTCAATATATGTGATACAAATGAAATTTTGAGAGTCAATCAAAATTTTTATATATTTTTAAAAAAATTTAAGTTATTAATTATTATAATTTAATATAATACCTAAATTCTGTCATAACTTATACATGTAATCAAATACCATATTAATTAAATTAAACTATGTTTACCACAAGGAAAAAGAATTAAAAGGCTGCACTTTAAAAATGATGCATAATGACATAGTATTTTTTACTTAATTTTCAGATAATATATGTTACCTTTTCTACTCCAATTTATGTCCATTGATAGAATTTAGAGAGTCAACTAAATTTTTTATATACTTCCTCTGTTTCAATTTGTTTGACCTACTTTCTATTTTAGTCTATTTAAAAAAGAATGACCCTTTTCCTTTTTGGTAACTTTTTAATTTTAACTTTCCACATGGCATGTTTAAGACTACAAGATTAAAGGACATTTTGGTACATTTCACATATCTTTAATTTAATGCCACAAGATTCAAAAGTCTTCTCTACTTTCTTAAATTCCGTGTCAAGTCAAAATAAGTCAATCAATTTGAAACGGATGAAGTATCTTTTAAATATTTCAAGTTGTTATTTATTATGATTTATAGTACTTTTTACGTTATTTTAAAATAATATATGTTATTTCCTCCAAATATTTTATGCGTCTTTCAAATATTTTAAATTTTTAATTATTGTAATTTTTTCGTAATTTTAAATATATAATAGATTAAAAAATAAGATAAATAAATTAAAATGTAAGAATTAACTAAAATGATCAAAATGCCTTTGGATGCCAAAGTTGGCATGTCATGCATAACTAATATTTGTATAAAATAATACGTAAATTATATCATAACTAATTTAAACAATAATAATATCTGCATAATTTTAATCTACTATCAAATGACCCCTAATTATTTTGTTGATTTTTAATCAACACTAAAGGATTGTTTGGTGAGAGGTATAAGGTATAATAGTCTCGGGATAAAATATAAAATTATTTTATCTTGCGTTTGATTGAATGTATTAATTAGTCCCAAAATTATTTATTCCATTATTTATAATATAATGATGACATAAGTTATTCCATATATATGATGTGATAATTAATTTTAAAATAATTAATCTCAAAATTAATTATTCCGAATTGACTTGCTCCCAATCAAACGACCCCAAAATAAGATAAATAATGAGATATGTATTAATGCTAACACAGAGAACTAAAGAAAGAAAATTGGATGGGAGCCACGTAGGAACTGCAAATGAGTAATCGGCTGACACATACACGTGTTAAGCTTTTTAAGTGCACAAGAATGTATAGTGAATATAGACAAATTACAAACTACTAAGACTAAAGCACAATTAAAAGATGAATAAAGTCAGTCAAAATAACCACATTACCCTTGAGAAAATCAGAAGTGGGGAAGCACACATGTCGACGACAAGCTGTGTGCTTCTCCACACTTCTAAATAGTAGTAAACAATAATTCTCACTCACTGAAAATGAAAGTCTAAGCCACATGTTTTGGGGCCTTTTAAACGTGCCTGCAGGGAGTGAGCCAATTGCCACCAAACGATTGTTTTGTTCCAAAAATACATGGGACCTGTATTCGTTTATTTTCTGATCAAGTAAGGTGCCACATATGTTGTCAATTGCAAGCAGCAAAACATAAGCAAACACAGTTAACCCCACCAAATTAAAAAGAAAAAGGGGAATTTTATGTTTGTTCCTTGCCAACAAAATAAAATATCTCAAAGAAAGCACTGTTTTGGTATCTAATGTAATAAGGTGGTTTCGTGCATTACAGACAATAATATTAAATGCAAACGTTTTATGCATAGAACCGACACCAGGCAAGCCTAATAATCCTGACCCGTTTCTTTTTCAGCAATTTAGTGTTCAGCAGTTTGATATTTTTCATTTTTTAATTGACCCCAGTGACATGACAGTCAACTAGTTAGTTGTAACTAACTTTAGCAAATTTAGTTAGAGAATTAATTATTGTTAGTTAGCTAAGAACTAGTGAGGCGGTGCGATTGGCTAGCTTAGCTAGTAGTTAGAAAATGTAATGTATATATACAACACACATGTATAGATTGTAGTTAGTTGAAACTTGAGTACATGCAAATATAGATATTTTCAGAATTCTTTCTTAAGCTACCTTCTTCTTTTTTACTGAATCATTTTTGCTTCACCGTAAATCCATAGCTTCCTTCCATAATAGTTTAATTTCACATGGTATCAAAGAACTCAATCTAATGTAGAAACCTTGGCGATAATTTTTCTTTAATGTTAGATTGATTTTCTCAGGTCCAGAATCTTGAAGCAACAATGGGTGACGCAGTAGTAGATCGTGCGGAATCGGCAATAGATCACAATGATCCACTATATTTAAAATCAATCAATACTCCAGGAGTGACTGTAATCTCTCTTCAATGATAGGAACAAAAAAATACGCTTTATAGAACAGGTACATTAAGATCGTCTTGCTTGGTAATAAGAACAAGCTTGGATTTGTGCACCAGAGCTGTGTTAAATCTGCGTAAATTGGTGCATTGCTCAAGCGCTGGGAGAGATGCAATGCAATCATATTGTATGAGATCATGTGTAGTTTCGAAGGAGTTGATGACTTGAATCGCACATGCCTCAGATTCACATCGAGTTTGGGAGTCTGAAGGAGAAATTTGACGAGAAAAACAATGTGAGAACTTTTAATTTGCATAAGGAGATGACATTCCTCTCGCAAGGTAACTTTACAGTGATCTATGGGATGAATTTGATGCCCTAATTCCTCCTGGCACGATCCAAAATCGAGCAATGATAACGCCTACTAAAACCCCTAGTAGGCAAGCCAAAACCCCATATACGATACTACAAATGAAGCTAAAAAAGAATAAGCGAAGATAGATACTAAATAAGAAAGGACCACTAGCATAGATATATACAAAACGGCATAAAATATACAAAAAGGCCCTAAAGAGACCAAGAAAGACGAAATATATACATGAAACCATACCCCGGACCTGATGTCACCTGTACAAGGGCGTCTAATGTACCAGAATAAAGCTATACAAGATGCTACTGTTATCCAAAATACATAAATAAAGACAATAAGAGTAGAGGAAAAACAGTAAATCTCCGGATGCTAGGAGCTCACCACGATCCGAACAGTAGCTGGCCTCGAACGAGTAGATGGTCAACGAGGGTAGCTCGTACTAGGAGCTGCATCAGAAAAAGATGCAGAAATGTAGTATGAGTACCAAAATATGAGGTATTCAGTAGGCATCATAGGTCGACCGAGCTCAGAAGATATAATATGATATAAGAGACATAAAGTTAAGCTAACAATCGGGATCCACCTAAGCCTAGTTATAACAGAGACAACCATAAAGCATACGCCAGATATAAGGTGAAGATAATAATAATAATAGCAATAAAAAATACTCAAAATATGCACACAATAATGCAGTGTATTATGGGATGATATGGTGCAATATGTGGCCAATGCAGGAAAGTAAAAAACCCGAGATGCGATTCGTGGGCCGCCCTGTAGGTTCTCCAAACCATCTCGCAGGCCGGCTTTGGGCTCATCAACATATGCAAAAAAGTAAAACTCGGATATGTGCTCCTCGGGCCACCCAGAATCGTACGTCACACTCATCAACAGAAAGTAAAAGGAGAAAAGGTCTAGAAATGTCCTTCGTACCAAGTATAAAAAGTGATACTTTCCTTTTCTTTTCAAAACAGTAAAAAAATAATGCAATTTCTTTTTGAAATCGGAAACTATAGTAAAAGAAGATATTCCCATCTTTAAACCAAAAATCTCATATTTTCCTTTTAAATCATACCAATGTCCATGTAAATGCATGAACGAACGTATGCGTGCCATAAAAAGGGAATATATATATAAGTGTACATACTATATATCAAACAGGGCAAAAGTACCCTCTTAACAAGAACAACTGACCTAAAACTCCGTCCAATCCAAAACTATGGCCTCGGGCTCATAATTACATAGTAAGCGGAGGTAAAACATGGAAACAAAATGGTGACATAAAATCAATAGCAAATGACTACCCTATCACGAAAACCTCCTCAAACCTATACTAACGATTCTAGTCAAACCACGACAACCTAAACTAATAGCCTGTTTGGCCAAGCTTCTAAAATCAGCTTATTTTGAAAAGTGCTTTTTTTCATAAGCGCTTTTCAAAAAAGCACTTTTGATGAGAAGCAGTTTGTGTTTGACCAATATTTTTAAAAAGCACTTTGGAGCAGTAATTAGTATTTGGCCAAGCCTTTTAAAAGTACTTTTAAGTATATTTTTCTCAAAAGTGCTTTTAGGAAGAAGCTACTTTTTAGCTTCTGAAAAACAGCTTCTGCTACTCCCCAGAAGCACTTATTTTCTCCCAAAAGCTTGGCCAAAAACCTCATTTTTTTTAAAATAAGCACTTTTGAGAAAAAAATAAGCACTTTTGAAAAAAAATAAGCTTGGCCAAACAGGCTATAAGGATAAACATGATATTTTTATTTACGATCTCGAAAATAACCAATATTTCAAGAAAGGGAATTAAATCCTAATTCTACCCTACGCTTCTAACTAACATTCATGTAACTTATAAAATATAAAATCTAGCCGAGCTAAGTCTAAAGAATATAAATCGTAACCTACCTCGAAGTCGAACTGCAACCGCGAAACATCACTCGAAAGCCTTTCCCTTTCGAAGTCCCTCAGAATGTTGCCACACTCTCATAAATATAATCTATGCATCAAAATAGAAAAAATGACACCCATATTGTTATTTATAATTTCGGATAAAAAATCGAGTCAGAAATTGACCCTCAGGGCCCACTTACAAAAACAGAAACAAAAATCACAATTATGCTCTCAAAGGGGTCCTATACCCATGTTTAAAATTTGGGCGCAAACAGGACACATTTTGGGGCTCAAAACAGCCCCGAAGCTTACTTTGATCAAGGAATTAAATCATGAATTAAAGCAGGGATTCTGTGGTTTAACGATGGAAAGACGCGTAAAACAAATGGAAAAAGGGCAGGGAAACACTAGGAACTCACTCGGAACAGAATTATGAAAGGAATTTTTTCAAGAATTTAGCTCCAAGAACTCAAAATTCGGTTAAAATGGTGATGAAAATGAAGGAGAGAGTATTTATACGGCCATGGGTCCCTTCTTCGCGAATGCGAAATAGCACCTTGGGACCCATCACGATCGTGATGATCCCCTCGTGAATGCGATGAATAGACCTAAACCAGGTCCACCAGGTTCTTCATCACCTATCTCAACAAGTCAAACAAACCATGTAGAAGCTTCAAGAAGGGTTAAAATGGTAAAAATGCACGAATATAAGAAAATGATTATGAGGGTATTACAACATTCACTACTAAAAGAACTTCATCCTCGAAAGTAAAAAAAATAGATACCTGAAGGCTAAAAAATGTGAGGATATCGGGTCTGCGTGTTGCTCTCGGTCTCCCAAGTAGCCTCCTTGATAGGATAATGCCACCACTAAACCTTAACTGACGGGATCTTCTTGGACCTCACCTGTCTAACATGCCTGTCCAAAATAGCAACAAGCTCCTCCTCAAAGGCCAAAGACTCATCCAACTAAACTGAATCCCACTGAAGCACGTGAGACTCATCCGGAACATACTGCCTCAGTCTAGAAACATAAAAAATGGGATGAACACCTAAAAGAACAGGAGGCAAGGCTGACTCATATGCTACCTCCCCAATGCGATGAAGGATCTCAAAAGGGCCAATGAACCTAGGGCCAAGCTTGAACTTCCTCCCGAATCTCATCACGCCCTTCATGGGCAATACATGAAGGAAGACTCTGTCACCTACCATAAATTCCAAACCTCAAACCATCTGGTTAGTATAGATCTTCTTCACAGATAACCCAAACACTATCCATAGAATCTCACAACAAGACAGTACCTCACGTCCTAACCTCGAAAGTATCAAACCAACCCACTGGAGACCTGCACTACCTACCATACAATGCCTCAAATGGAGCCATCTAAATACTGAAATGGTAGCTATTATTATACGCGAAACCTCCAAGGCTAAATATTGGTCCTACTGACCCTCAAAATCAATAACACAAGCCCGCAAAATATCCTACAGAACCTAAATAGCACACTTCGACTAGCGATCAGTCTGCGAGTGAAAAGCAGTACTAAGCTAAACTCGAGTACCAAACTCTCTCTAAATTGACCTCTAGAAACACGAAGTAGACTGAGTACCATGGTAAAAAATAATAGAAATAGGCACCCCATGCAAATGGACAATCTCACGAATGTAGATCTGAGCCAACCTCTCTGAACTATAAGAAGTCTAAACTGGCAGAAAGTGAGCAGACTTCATCAACCTATCCACGATGACCCAAATAGCATGAAATCTCCACAAAGTACATGGCAAGCCTACCACAAAGTCCATAGATGTCCGCTCCCATTTCCACTCAGGAATGGGTAGCCTCTGGGTCAAACCACTTGGTCTCTGGTGCTCGTACTTCATCTGCTGACAATTCAAGCACCTAGACACCAAATCTGAGATATCACACTTTATCCTACACCACCAGTAGTGCTGCCTCAAGTGAGGATCCATCTTAGTTACCCCCGGATGAATGAAATATCTAGAACAATGAGCCTCCTCTAGTATTAATCTAACGAAATCTCTAACTTTAGGAACGTCGATACGACCCTCAATCCTCAAAACACCCTCCTGATCTAAGGTCACCTTCCTAGCCTCTCCACTCAACACCTTATCACGAATGATCCTCAACCTCACATCACCAAACCGCTGTGCCCAAATCTACTCTAATAGTGAAGATCTAGCCTCAACATATGCAAAAATGTGGCCTAGCTCAGAAATGTCAAGTGTAACCAACCTGTTAGCCAAGGACATGATGTCTGAATCTAAAGGTTGTTCCTCCGCTCCCAAGAATGCAAAACTATCCATACTCACTGCATTCCAGCTCAAGGCATCTGCTACCATGTTTGGCTTGCCTAGGTGATAGAGAATTAATATGTCATAGTCCTTCAGTAACTCCAACCACCTGCGTCGTCTCAAATTTAGGTCCTTCTGGATGAAGGTGTACTAAAGACTATGATGGTCAATGAAGATCTTACAATGCACACCATACATAATGTTCCTCCAATCTTCAATGCAAAGACTACCGCCACTAACTCTAAGTCATGAGTGGGGTAGTTCCTCTTGTGAACCTTCATCTGTCTTGAGGAATAAGCAATAACTCAGCCCTGCTGCATCAATACACAACCCAAACCAACTCCAGAAGCATCATAGTAAACAACAAACCCCTGGCTCTAAACTGGAAGAGTAAGAATAAGAGTTGAAGTCAATAAAGACTTGAGATTCAGAAAGCTCGCGTCAGATTCGTCAGACCACTGGAAAAGGACATTCTTCTAAGTCAATCTAGTTAACAGAGCTGCTATAGAAGAAAACCCCTCAAAAAATCATGTGTAGTAACCTGCCAACCTGACAAAACTACGAACCTCGGTAGAAGAAGTAGGCCTAGCCTAATCATGAACTATCACAATCTTTGTTGGATCTACTATAATCCTATCCTTGGACACCAAGTGCCCCAAGAAGTCACAGACTCAAGCCAAAACTCACACTTAGTAAATTTGGTGTACAACTGCTGATCTCGCAAGGTATAAAGAACAATTCTCAAATGCTGATCATGCTCTTCCCTACTCCTCGAATAAATAAGAATGTCGTCGATGAACACTATAACAAAGGAATCCAGGTAGGATCTGAACACATGGTTCATCAACTCCATAAATGCTGTTAGAGCATTGGTCAACCCAAGAAGACATGATTAGGAACTCATAATGGTTGTATTGAGTCATGAATACAGTTTTTGGGATGTCCACAACCCTGATCCTTAATTGATAATAACCCAATCTCAAATCTATCTTAGAGAACACCGCTGCACCCTGTAGCTGGTCAAACAGATCATCAATATGCAACATTTGGTACATATTCTTAATGGTCACCTTATTCAGCTGCCTGTAGTCGATACAAATATGCAAGGACCCATCCTTCTTCTTTACAAACAGAACAGGAGCACCCTACAGAGACACACTAGGCCTGATAAACCCCTTACTCAGAAGATCCCGGATCTTCTCCTTAAGCTCCCTTAACTCGACTGGTGCCATCCAATATGGCAGAATAGAAATGGGCTGAGTGTCTGGGTCAACATCAATACCAAAGTCAATTTCATGATCAGGAGGAAGACCCGATAGATTTGTAGAAAACACATACAAATACTCGCAAACCACAGGGACTAACTCAATAGAAGGTATGGTGGAACTAGTATCAAGGACGTAATCTAGATAAGACAAACACCCTTTCTCAACCAACTGCTAGGCTCTTAGAGATGATATAACCCCTGTCGGCACGTGGCTATTAGTAGCCTTCCATACAATAGAAGAGATGCCAGGCATACGCAAAGTAATAGTTTTGGTAAAACAATCCAAGATCGCATGATAGAGAGACGTCCAATCTATGCCTAAGATAACATTGAAACCAACCATATCCAGCACAACTAGGTCCACCCAAGAGTAATACCCCAGGATAGTCACTACACAATCCCGATACATATGATCCATTACAAAAAAATCTCCTACTGGGGAGCTACATGCATAGGAATATGCAATATCTCACAAACAGACTCCAGAAGAGTAGCATAATAAGCAAATACATATGAGTATGTAGACCCCGGATCAAACAATGAAGAAGCTGACTGATGACAAGTGGAGATCATACCTATGATAATAGCATGTCACGCTCCGAGCCTACCCCTAGATGTAACACGGGAGCCAAGATCACAAGTGATCTCAAAATAACCCTCTGGCATTAGCATGACTTAAAAACTGAACAAAACATAATAAAGAAAGCTTAACTGAAGTAATGAGCAACTCAACCTATTTATATAAGTAAAAGTCTAAGGATGAAAATCAGAATACAGCTGAATGTCTGACTCTATGTCTGAAAGACTCTACTAATGGCGAGTTAGTGGGACAAGCCCCCAGCTAACTCTAAATACTAAAATACTGAATAGACAATCTAAATACTGCGATGAAACTAAACTCCAAGTCCTCGAAGGAGGAGGACTCACCAAGATGACTGGATGTGCTGCTGATCTACTAGCCACAGACTATGGAGCGGGCTACAGAATCTACATCATAATAGGATGCAGCACAAAGAAGTATGCGGTCAGTACTATGGAATGTACTGAGTATGCGAGATATGCATAATCATGATAAAACATACTTAAAACATGCTTGAAATGAGTTCATGTACTTAGAGAGATAGCATAAGAAAATATCAAGATATAAGGCATAAAATGTGAAATAAAGTCAGGATTCAAAGTAGAGTATCATATAACTTATTAGCTTGAAAATAAACATGCGGGAGTTTCTCTTAACCGACATTAAACTATGCTGAGCTACATGGAGTCCAGTGTCATGCACCCACACTAAAAAAGGATGTCATAATAGGCTAAAGTTAGAACCATGTCATACCAGAATCCTGTCATAAGCCACAAAGGTCACCTACGGTGGCACGTAGTTCTGGGACTAAGGGTACTCTCACCCAGTCCAACTCAGTGATAAATACTACTATCAAAACATATATATATATATATATATATATATATAATTATATATATAATATATATATATATATTATATATATATATATATATATATTTGTATATATAGCATGAGGCTCATCTACATGTGACATATCTAGATGTCAAAACTTGTTCATAAATATGTTCATACCTCGGATCTTCATACTACTCACTAACCTTGGTTTTAGAAAATGATTCATGAGCATTGATGGTACATCGGGTGACTTGTCTTGCATAATAGTTCATAACTTAGAAATTTGCATGGCACTAGTTCAATTTCATAATAACATAGATTTTCATAGAACATAGGAACTAGGCATGCACTTGCTTGATTTTTTTATGAGAATACATGTTATCAATTTTTCAATTTTTCTTAAATCAAATAATGCATGTAGGATTTACCATAATTAGCCTTCAAATCAAAATAGGAGTTCATATGTAAAAATCCATGCAAAATCATGCAATTTGGTAGTAATTTCATAATAAAATCACGAGGAAACAATTTATAGCAAAACCCATAAGAATTGGGTAAGAACCTTAATTTGAAAGTTTATAAAATTCAAAATAGGAATTTGGGGTTTTGGGCACAAGGGTGAAAGGAACCCATTGTTAAATACCCACATACCTTGACTGAAGTTAACCCACTTGAAATTGAAAAGAAGAGGAAGCTTGAACTTGGAGCTTGAAACCCTAACTTAAAGCTTGAGAAGATGGAACTCCTTTTCTTCTTTTGGAAGTTGATTGAAAGAATGGGAGAGAACTTAGGCCAAGCGAGAATAAAAACCCTCCTAATTAGGCTTAAGACAACTTAGTATAGGAGTTAAAAGAGTGAGAAATTATAAAAATACCCCTGGACTTACACTTGGAAAAAAACAGGAAAAAAGTCAGCTTCAAAGACCACGAGTCAGTCCATGGTCCGTCATCCTAAAGGACAAGCCATCAACTGATCCGTTGTTTCAAATGCCACTTCTAGGGGTCTACTGGAACTCAACACCACGAGTCACTCTACGGTCCGTGGTTCAGGATGACAAACCATCCTGTGACTCGTGGTTCCGATTTTAGGATATGAGGATCCTCTGGTCCTCAGGGATTACTAGTGGAAAAATGGGTCATGGAATAGGTTGACGTGTTGTCAACCCACTCATGGAATTTAGAGGAATTTGTACCTCTCTGAAGGTGATTCCACGGGTTACAGGATGAACCATCATTCAAAATGATGACCCATCAAATCATTCGTGAAAACTGGGTAGAAAAGATGAATTTTGACAAACCACGGGTCACTCTACTGACCGTGGTTTTGGTCTACGGGTCGTGAACCAATCAGTGGTTTTGAAGATGAAAATTTTAAGGTTCAAATAAGAAATCACGAGTCATAGTACGGACCGTGGTTTAGAACCACAGTTCGTCATCCCTGTTCGTAGTCACTGACAGTGCTGCAGTAAATTGCCCATAACTTCTTACTCCGGACTCGGATTAATACTCGGTTGGTAGCATTGGAAAGAAGACTCAAAAATCTTTAATTTGGTGGGTACTAGGCCTCCTAACTCTTTATATTTTAGGAGGAATGATCGATTGAAGTTGACCCTAATTTAGTCTTACATGAAAACTTACTTGGGTGAGGTGCTTGCAACTTAACTTGATGGTAGGAGTTTCTTATGAACATGATTCGCATCCAAAGCACTCACCACACTAGGGAAATGATCATTACACTCATGGAAAAGGTTTGGATATTAGCTTAGGATTTTCAGGGTGTTACAATATCTCCCCTTTGGGATCATTCATCCTCAAATAAAGACTAAGCAAGGGAACTCTAGAGAGAAAATAGCCCAATCAAAAACTAAACATGAAAACTGAAGAATAAGCATGAAAATTGACTTCTCCTCTCAAAACCTAACGGAACTAACTCCGGAAAACATGAATTCATGCTAGGATCATGAGAGAAACTACTGGAATAAAATCGGAGGGACATACTAAGGATGGATCTACTACCTCAAGCTGAAACCGGATCGGAAGGAGAAGGGTGAGGGTACTTGGCCTTCATGGATGATTCTTCTTCCCAAGTAGCTCCTTCAACTGAGTTGTAAAAGATGAAGTACTATCATGGTAACCGACTTCTGATTGAAATAAAAATTGAGTTGGATTCATGAGACACGTATGCATGCTGAGAATATAAAAACAGCCAATAGGACAGGAACTGGATATCCAACATGATAACTAGTCTGGGATGAGAGTAGGAACTCAGCTAAAACTCATAAAGAATAAACATACTTTAGAAATCGCAGTTAACCGAAAGGGACATCAAACTGAGAGAAATAGATATACGGGAAAACTATTCTCTTCTAAATACCATTCCTACCATTTGCAACTAACAACCTCAACAGCGTACATAAAGGTACTAAGGTCTGAGTCTAACTACCCGATTCTTCATGTTCAAACCTATCTCGACCAGATCTCTTGCATCAAGAACGTCTTCTAAGGATAGTATCCCCTCTTATCATAACATCTAGCTAACCTAGGGCTCCCAACCAAAGGGTCACTAGTTGCATAAAACAAATATCCATATGAATCCTATCATCATATTCAAGCTTATAAATATGGTCACCTTATGGTTTCGTAGCTTACCCTATTTAAGACTTCTCTCCTCTTCCCTATCATAACTAGGAGTCGCAAATTCAAGAACTTCTAGAGAGGGACATACTAAAATTCCTCATCTATCTATTTCGCACGAATAATTCTTATCTCATAATTCACCCACACCTAGAAATCAAGGTGGAACAAGTACACAAACAAGAAAAAGGAATCTGCTACCTCCAAGCTCGGCTACTACAAGTCCTTCTCCCCTAATGCTTATAACAACATAAACCAAAATCATTGAAAGAAAAGAGCGGGAGCAGGAGTGTCACAAATGAAGGATTACAGATTGATCTTGACTTACACTTAGCGTGATCAAGCCACTCAAGGTGAGGCTTGGGGAGTTGAGCGCAATAAGCATGAGTATTTTACATACTGGGCACGTAAGGCATGAATAGTGGGGATCACCACCTCTCGTTATCAAAGGCAAAGGTCAAGGTCTTTAGATCAAGGAAATTATAAGCATGAACCATTTCAAGAATCAGGTCGGAGTATATACATAACGTAACATGATTTGATTTTCCATTAAGGCATGTCTGAAGAATGAACTGAGCAAATAGAACCAAGCATATTGAGAGACATGAGTTTACATAGACCCCAAACCTCAGGGCATAAAGCTGGGATTTATAGAATTATAGGATAAGAGTAGAGTCGTTGTCTGAAGCAATCACTTGTCATTCTAGAATCTGAACATGAGCGTGAATCTGAAATAGGACCATGTCGCTGATACACAAGGCATGCAAAAGGTATCATAATGACAGAAGTACACTTAGGATGCTAGGATGTAAATTAGCTTCTGCCTCCCCTCTTGACTTTGTTCTAACACCCACAATCATTGCTAACTGAGCCTCCAAAATCTGACCTATTCTACATTCCACCATCTCCCCCTTAGGTTCATGCTACCCTCCTAAGTCTATGGACCACTCACCAACCTCTTAAAGGAACTATGATTATTTTACCCTAACAGGACATACACTACTCAAGAATCTAGCACGAATACCTACTTCCTTATATAGTATAAGACCCTCCTACACCTATAAGTCTAGGCCTCAACCCTCCTATCCCTACTCTTTTATAGGTCAAGACAACTCACAACCAAATAATAATAGGGGTTCGGGGGCTATGGGTACATAAAGGAAGAAAATCTAGTGACGTACCTGATTCAACTTCTGGAGAAATACTCTCACTGGCTGTCTAGGCGATGAAGGGAATCGGTTTTGGAGATGAACACCACAGTTGTTCTGCTTAGCTGAGGGGCAATCCCTGATCCTATGACCTAACTGACTACACCAAAAACACCCTCCTTTGCCAGCAAGGCACTCACCTAGATGAAACTTACCGCATCTACTACAACGAGGGTACCTCAAGGTCTTCGTAGCCCTATAGTGACAAGACTGAGAATCGAGGGAAAGTGTGCTAACTGAAGATGGGGTTGGTCCGGATGACCTCTGCTGAGAAGACAGTTGGTTCCATGTTCTGGTCTTCTTGTTCTTCCTCTTCCTCTTCTTTAGTTTCTCTTTCTCGTTCAACTGAGCTGTCATGGCTTGACCCAACATACAATGGCTTCACAAAATTCTGCATTCGTAACCTCATGACCTTTAGTGGTTGGATTAGCATTCCTTATGGGGTTTCTTCACGGAGACATTATTTGAAATGCATAAGGAACGGATTAGAAGGGTAAGTAAAGTCAAACTCTATCACACGATGGGAATATGAAGAAGTGAAGTGTTTCCTAAAACACCTCGTAGCCTCCCTCTTATAAGTGTGACGCGCTTCACACCCATGAAAGAGACTCTACTTGATGCGGTTTTCAGACACTCTAGGACTCTTGAACCTGGATCTGATACCAAGTTTGTCATGCCTTGAGCCTACTCCATGGAGATAACACGGGACCCAAAATCACAAGTGATCTCAAGATAACCCTCTGGCATTAACATGAATTAAAAACTGAACAAAACATAATAACGAAAGCTTAACTGAAGTAATGAGCAACACAACCTGTTTATATAAGTAAAAGTCTAAGGATGAAAATCTGAATACAACTGAATGTCTGACTCTATATTTGAAAGCCTCTACTAATGGCGAGTTGCTGGGACAAGCCCCCAGCTAACTCTAAATACTGAAATACTGAATACACAATCTAAATA
This sequence comes from Jaltomata sinuosa, assembly GCA_003996215.1. Taxonomy (NCBI): domain Eukaryota; kingdom Viridiplantae; phylum Streptophyta; class Magnoliopsida; order Solanales; family Solanaceae; genus Jaltomata; species Jaltomata sinuosa. The sequence goes on along the minus strand of QJPP01000926.1, from coordinate 193,410 downwards.
CTAAGATGAAACTAAACTCCAAGTCCTCGAAGGAGAAGGACTCACCAAGCTGACTGGATGTGCTACTGATCTACTAGCCACGGACTTGGGAGCGGGCTACAGAATCTACATCATAATAGGATACAACACAAAGAAGTATGCGGTCAGTACTATGGAATGTACTGAGTATGTGAGATATGCATAATCATGATAAAAACATACTTAAAACATGCTTGAAATGAGTTCGTGTACATAGAGAGATAGCGTAAGAAAATATCAAGATATAAGGCATAAAATGTGAAATAAAGTCAGGATTCAAAGTAGAGTATCATTTACTTTATTAGCTTGAAAATAAACATGCGGGACTTTATCTTAACCGACATTAAACCATGCTGAGCTACATGGAGTCCAGTGTCATGCACCCACAATGAAAAAGGCTGTCCTAACCGACCAAAGTTAGAACTATGTCATACTAGGATCCTGTCATAAGCCAAAGAGGGCACCTACAGTGGCACGTAGTTCTAGGACTAAGGGTACTCTCACCCAGTCCAACTCAGTGCTAAATACTACTCTATAAACACATATATATATATATATATATATATATATATATATGTATATATAGCATCAGGCTCACATACATGTGACATATCTAGATGTCAAAACTTATTCATAAACATGTTCATACCCCGGATCTTCATACTACTAACGAACCTTGGTTTTAAAAAAATGATTCATGAGCATTGATGGTACATCAGGTGTTGCATGGCTCTAGTTCAATTTCATAATAACATAGATTTTCATAGAACATAGGAACTAGGCATGCACTTGCTTGAAAACAATTCATGAGAATACATGTTATCAATTTCCTAATTTTTCTTAAATCAAACCATGCATATAGGATTTACCATAATTAGCCTTCAAATTAAAATAGGAGTTCATATGTAAAAACCCATGCAAAATCATGAAATTTGGTAGTAATTTCATAATAAAATCATGACGAGGAAATTTATAGCAAAACCCATAAGAATTGGGTAAGAACCCTAATTTGAAAGTTCATGAAATTCAAAATAGGAATTTGGAGTTTTGGGAACAAGGGTGAAAGGAACCCATTGTTAAATACCTACATACCTTGATTAAAGCTAACCCACTTGAAATTGAAAAGAAGAGGAGGCTTGAACTTGGAGCTTGAAACCCTAACTTGAAGCTTGAGAAGATGGAACTCCTTTTCTTCTTTTGGAAGTTGATTGAAAGAATGGGACAGAAATTAGGCCAATTAAGAATAAAAACCCTCCTAAATAGGCTTAAAACGACTTAGTATAGGAGTTAAAAGAGTGGGAAATTATAAAAATATCCCTGGACTTAAACTTGGAAAAAAACTGGAAAAAAGTCAGCTTCAGAGACCACGAGTCAGTCCACGGTCCGTCATCCTAAAGGACGAGCCATCAACTGATCCGTGGTTTAAAATGCCACTTCTAGGGGTCTACTGGAATCAACACCATGAGTCACTCGATGGTCCGTGGTTCAGAACGACGGATCTTTCTGTGACTCGTGGTTCCGATTTTAGGATATGAGGATCCTTTGGTCCTCAGGGATTACGAGTGGAAAAATGGGTCATGGAATACGTTGACATGTCGTCAAACCACTCGTGGAATTTAAATGACTTTGTACCTCTCTGAAGGTGATTCCACGAGTTACAGGATGGACCATCATTCAGAACGATGACCCATCAAGTCATTCGTGAAAACTGGGTAGAAAAGCTGAATTTTGACAAATCAAGGTTCACTCTACTGACCGTGGTTTTAGTCTACGGGTCATGAACCAACCAATGGTTTTGAAGATGAAAATTTTAAGGTTCAAATAAGAAATCACGAGTCACAGTATGGACCGTGGTTCAGAACCACGGTTCGTCATCCCTGTCCATAGTCACTGATAGTACTGCAGTAAATTGCCCATAACTTCTTATTCTGGACTCGAATTAATGCACGGTTGATGGCATTGGAAAGAAGACTCAAAAATCTTTAATTTGGTGGGTACTAGGACTCTTAACTCTTTATATTTTAGGAGGAATGATCGATTGAATTTGACCCTAATTTAGTCTTACATGAAAACTTAATTGGGTGAGGTGCTTGCAACTTAACTTGATGATAGGAGTTTCTGATGAACATGATTTGCATCCAAAGTACTAACCACACTAGGAAAATAATAATTACATTCATGGAAAAGGTTTGGATATTAGCTTAGGATTTTTAGGGTGTTACACAACATCTGAAGCCTGAACCTCTGGTTAGATTGAAAATGCATACATATGGCTCCGTCTGCCAGGACCACCCGATCTGTCTAACCGAGGACCACTTTGAGAACCCTTGGGACCACCCTTACTACTTTGCGCACTACCTCTAGTCAGTGGCACATGATCGCTGGAGGCCTGACCTTGCTGACACTACTGACTCTGTTGCCCATGATGCAAATCTGAAGGACAATCCCTAGTAAAGTGGCCCAACTTATAACATTAATAACAACCTCGACCAGTTGTACCCTGCTGAGATGACCCCGCTGAACCAGGCCAACTGCCATGGCCTGAATACCTAGATCGAGCACCTTGTGAAGTCTGAACTAAACTCTAGCTACCTTGACCACTCTGACTCAAAGAACTACCCTCAGAAATCTATAACACTGCCTAAATGGTCCTACTAGGCTAAAGGCACTGGGCTGCTGACCTCTACAAAAGAAGCCTCTACCTTTGAACTTTGGACCATTGTAACTACCTTGGTGATGAGGCCTCTTGTCACTTCCCTCATGGGCCTCATGATGTATGCTCTTGACGATGCGGGCATGGTAAACAACATCTAAGAAGGACTGGCCAGAAGATACCATGATCTCAGTTGCTAGAAAAAACTATAAGGTCGACCCTCTGATAAAGCAATGCACCCTCTCGTGCTCGGTGTGCAAAATCATAGTGGAATGTCTAGACAACTCGTGGAAGCAAACCTTATACTCAGAAAAAATAATAGAGCCCTGCTCTAACCTAGTGAACTCATCTCTCAGTCCCTCCCTCATGCTGCACGGAACATACTTCTCTAAGAAAGCCTCAAAAAATTGAGCCCATGTCATCAGAGATGACGCGGCTGGTCTGCAAGCCATATAAGACCTCCACCACTGCTTTTCTTCAGCATCCAACTGAAATGCAATGTAATCTCCTCTATGAGGCTCTACTAACCCAAGGTAATGCAACCTCTCCTGGAAGCTAATTAAGAACTCGTGCGTATCCTCCCCTGGAGCACCAGGAAACATTAGAGGATCCAACTGAATAAACCTAACCAACATTTTCTCCAACTGAATAAACCTACCCAACATTTTCTACTCCTCAGAAGAGATAACCTTCCTGGCTGCTATAGGTTGAACAACTAGCAGGCTACACTCCTGAACCCTGTGTCACTGCCTGGGCTGAAGAATGAGCCTTATTCCTAACCTGTGAGCCAATTGGAGTACCTGGAAAAGTCTTGGTTTGTGACATGCCAACCAATAAGATGAACCAAAGTGTCTTGCAAGACCGGTGTAGCCACAAAGCCTGCCGGATATTGGGCTGGCCCCACACCCTCTAGCTTATGATGAATATCCTCTACCTCAACTGCTGGCTCAGGTGATGGTACCCTAGCTTAGGCCTGAGCTGGCACCACAGCCCGTGCCCTATCCTGACCTCTAGGTCAGCCTCTGCCCCATCCTTAAGCTGGGGCTCTAACTGCAGGCATAGAGGCCTCGTCTTCACTAGCTGCAGATCTCATCTGAACCATCTGAGAAAGAGTGAAACAAATGACATTTAGAAGTTGATAGAGTCAATGAAACACGATAAGGAAACAATAATATGGAACTTTTACTAAGAATGCCTTATAGCCTCCCACAGATAGAATACAAACGTTATTTTACCAATTTTTAAGACTCTACTAGACACTTGCTCTTGTACTAGTAAGACTGATAAATCTAAAGCCTGATATGATGTTGTTAGGACCCAAAATTGGGCCATGATGGCACCTACTAAAACTCCACTGTAGGCAAGCCAAAACCCCAGATATGATACTACAAATGGACCTAAAACAGAATGAGCGAAAGAAAGATACCAAATAAGAAAGGGTCACTAATATGCCATGGTTTTATGACACTTTTGATGCTTAAAACTAGGATTTAGAGTATGTTCTTTAGAAATTTTTAGTATATTTGATGTGGTTTTGAGTTTGTTTATAGGAAAATAGGGTTTAGAAGCTAAGTATAGAAAAAAGAATGCAAAAGGGCCAAACAAACTGACTTCCATGACTCAACTCCATGAGCCGTGAAAGCATCCACGAGTCATGGAAGTCAGTCGTAGACTTAGTGCTGCAAAGGTGAAAGAATCTTATGTTCCACAATAGGAGTCTACGAGCCATAGATCCATCCATGAGTCGTGGATCTTGTCCGTGGAACTTGATCGGAGGAGGAGCCATAAAGCCTGATTTACACAAAGGTAATCCATGAGCCATGGATTGATCCATAAGCCGTGGAATAACCCCATGGACTTGGATATGCAAGAAGGCAAATTCCTTGATTTGCATGAGAAATTTTCATGACCCATAGTTGAATCCGCGGACCGTAGATGGTGTCTGTAGAAGCTACCGAACTCAGTTCTCCTAGTTTAATTAGGATAGGATTTGTAATGTCTATAAATAATTTTCCTAGGTTTTCTTTTATGTTTTATGATCTATTATTTTGTTCTAAATAACTTAGAAAGCATTAGTATTACATTGTTCTTGATTTCGAGAAAGATTAATTCATTCATTAGTTCTTGATTATTGATTCTTCTTTAATACTTCAAGATTTCAGATTTATTTATTCTATCTCGTAAGTATATGATTATGAATTCTTCAACAAATTCTGATTGTATTCTTATGAATATGAGTATCTAAATCCACAACTGGGGTTGTGGGAACCATAAAAGATTAACAAAGTAGGCAAATTACTTAGTGATTCTAGGAAGATATTTATGCATGTATTGTTCTTTCCTTCACTTTGATTGCTTTTTAACGGTGCACAATATTAAAACTCAACTTATTCTTACTTGCCAAACCAAGGGGGTAATGAATGGGAAAAGGGATGTTACAACAGAGATTTGAGGCTATCAACTCTCATCTGATAGCTTGACCTTGTCCAAAAATAGCTAATTTAGGATCAAAGATAAGGGTTAGTAAAGCACACACCCGTAGACGAACCAAGTTGCATGGTGAAATTCTTCTATGCAGGGGACCAACCATTTAGTTGAACCTAACTTACCAATCTTTCATACTAAGCACCATAATAGATTGCTAGTACAATGCCTTACTGGGTTATAAACTCATGGAGAACACAGTCCTAGTCCATTCTCTCTCTGAATTACAATAATATTGATACTTTCCGTTACTTCTTAACTATAATTTTACAAACATAACTTGTTATTTAAAACCCCCTATTGGGGAAATAAGATGGCTAAGAGAGAAAATATGCACTATTAACCTAGGTCCTACCATATTCCCTATGGGATCGACCCTAAATTTGGTTAGGTTCATATTTGACCAACGAACACTTTATACTTCCTTTTGGAGCTGTAATTTGGGTGTATTAAATTTTGGCACTGTTTCCAGGGCATATGGTTTAGGATTAAGAACAATTGTGTTTATTTGACTATTAGTCCTCATTTCATGATTTACTTTTTCTGTTGTTTTTGTTTATTTTTCTTAGGTTGCACACTTGTGTATGTCAAGTACACAGAGTCAAGGCAATACGCTGATTCCCCTTGATATTGAATTGAAGCAAACTCTGAGAAACATGGTAAAGGATGGGATTGGCGAGACACACCAGAGTAGGCCACAACCAGGGTGTTGGCCAAAGAGTAGCAAAGGATATGAGAAGCACATACTGCCCAACCCATCGAAGAGCAAGATCACCAGAATGCTGAAGCTAAGGAAGCAAGGCAAGAGGCTATCCATCAGGCCACACTGGATGCCCAAGCTGCAAGGGAGGAGGCAGCTCAACACAACGTTAACCAAGATATGGGTGGACAACGAGGGAATATGGGTCACAAACAATATCAACCCTAATATATCCCTTATTAAGATCTTGATGATGAAGAGGCAGACCTTGATGATGCAGGAACAACGGGTGCTATAGTGCTTCCACCACTTTTTGCTGGTACAAAGTTTGATATTACAAGTACCATGATCCACTAGCTGAACCTGAAGAGATTATTTGTTGGCAAACCCACTGATGATGCAAATTTGCACTTGTTGAACTTCATGGGGATTTGCAAGACTTACAAGCTGCTAGGGGTATGTCAGGATGCTATCAGATTGTGGCTATTCCTATTTTATTTGACTGGAGAAGTAACGCTTTGGTTAGCCGAGCTTCTTGATGATTCAATCTCCACATGGAAAGAACTGAAAAGTCAATTCTTGGAGAGGTTCTTCCCTCTATAAAAGATGTTACAGCTGAAATAGGAAATCTATAATTTCAAACAGTTGAGTAGAGAGGCACTCTATGAGACATGGCATAGGTTCAACAAAAAGCTATAACAAGTGCCGAATCACAAGATTCTGAGTGAGAACTTGATGAAGATCTTCTATAGAGTGCTGAATGCAAACACTAAGGCTGTAGCTTACACCATCACTAGAGGTGCCTTCATGGATAATACTTATGCAGCTGCATCTATGATGCTAGATAGGGTCATAAAGATGAACAAGGCTTGGCACACGAGAGAGTTTAAAGTCCCATATGGAACTTATGCCGTAGGCAAGTCTGTAGATCATTAACAATTAAAGGAACTTAGTCAAAAGGTGGTAGGATTAAAGACAAGCATTGATTTGGTGGTGAAACATGTCATTAATAACAGAGCTGAGAAGGTGAACACAGTGGGGTCAGAAGGTAAAGCACCAAGGCATGATGAGTCTGAATCTAATGAAGAGGATAACTTTCTAAATGATCAGGTGGCAAGTTTCAGGGCCAACATCTAAGGATCCAACCAAGAAACTTGGCGTTGTCAAGGAAATCAAGGTCAAAATAGAGACAGAGATAGATACAACAACTACAATTGGTCTGGGTATAGAGATAAGAGCAGGGGAGAGATAGAGATGGTGATGGGAATAAGAGAATGGCTACAAAAATGATAGAAGTGGTCTATATGTTCCTCCTAGAAATCATGAATGGGGCACCTAGCTTATTGAAAGTGAAAGATATATTGGCTAGAGTATTAAAGAAGGTAGAGGAAAACGATGACAACTTAAAAGAAATTTGTGCTGACATCTCAGGCATGAATCAGAAAGTAGAGTCACATACCACTGCCATCAAGCAATTCAGAAGCTATTGGGTCAAATGTCTACAACCTTGAACCAGTGCTAGAAGGGTACACTTCCTAGCAATACAATCTAGAAACTAAAAAATGATAGGTATTGCATAGCGGTGACTACTCAAAGTGGAAAATAGACTGTTGATCCTCCTTCCCCTATAGTTGTTGATGAACTGGCTGAGCCTAAGAAAGACGATACTAGTATTGTGGTTAATCCAGAAGATAAGGGTGATGATGAGAACACAAATGAGAAGAAATTAGCTTCCTCAGGTCTTAAAGCCTATGCCACGACCTCTTCCACCTTTCCCATAAAGATTGATCAAAAAGGCCAAAGAAGGTAAATATCACAAGTTCATCTCCATACTGAAATAACTTTCAGTGAATATTCCTTAGGTCAAAGCATTGGAGAAGATGCCTGAGTATGCAAAGTTTATGAAGGGATCTGGTGATAAAGAAGAGAATTATGAGGTTTTGATCCAGCTGATAATTTGCACCACTGTAGTGCAATAGCCTCTCATTCTCTCATGCAGAAAAAAGAGGATCCTTGAGCTTTCACTATTCCTTGCACAATCGGAGCATTTCATTTTGCAAAAGCTTTGTGTGATCTGGGTGCTAGTATAAATCTGATGCCAATAGCACTGTTCATACATTTGGGCTTGGGCCCCCCCAAACTGACTACAATGTGGCTTTTTATGATAGATCACACAGTGAAAAGGCTAGTGGGGATTTTCTATGATATACTTGTGAAAGTTGAGACCTTTATCTTTTATGCAGACTTTGTGATTCTTGAGTGTGAGGTGTATTTTGAGGTTCCCATTATCTTGGAACGACCATTCCTTGCCACTCGATGTGCTTTAGTTAATCTAAAAACTAGGCAGATGAAATTTAGACTTAAGGATGAGGTGGTAACTTTTAATGTCTGCCAGTCAATAAAGCATCATGATGACATGTGCGTAGTATCACTCATTGATGTAGTTGATGAGGAGAAACTAATAGTGCCTATTGCGGAGCGACTTGGTGTTGAAGCACTTGCAGCTGTGATCATAAACTTTTATTGGGAGGATATTACTGAACAATATGGTAGAAGCACTTGTCGGTATGGGGTATTATTCTTATACTCCGAAAAGGCTTGATTTGGACCTTAAGAATCGATTAACCCCACCAAGCAGACCTTTTATTGAGGATCCTCTAGTTTTAGAGCTCAAAGCTCTCTTATCTCACCTCCGATATGTGTTCTTAGATGCCAATGACACCTTGCCAGTTATTATTGCTGCAGACCTAGATGAAGGGCAGGTTGAGGCTCTGGTTTATATTCTGAGAAAGTTCAAGAGGGCTATTGGTTGGTCTATTACTGACATCATTTGGATTCTGCCAGGCATATGTATGCACAAAATCTAGCTTGAGCAAAATTATATTTTGAGTATTGAGCATCAACATAGATTGAATTAGCCCATGGAGAAAGTTGTCAAGAAAGAGATCATTAAGTGGTTAGACGCATGTGTGGTTTATCCTATCACAAAGAACAAGTGGGTAAGCCCGGTTTAGTGTGTGCCTAAAAGAGGCCGAATCACTATGGTTCCAAATGCTAAGAATGAGTTGATTGCGATGAGGCCAGTCACAGGCTGGCAGGTATGCATGGACTACAGGAAGCTAAATGTTTGGACCGAGAAAGACCATTTTTTGATGCCATCCATGGGTCAATTGTTAGACCATCTTGCTGATAGAGGATGGTATTATTTTTTGATGGTTATTTGGGATACAATCAGATTTTGATTGCTCCCGAAGATCAAGAGAAGACCACTTTCACCTGTTCATATGAGACATTTACTTTTAGAAGGATACCATTGGGTTATGTAATGCACCGGTAACATTTCAGTGATATATGATGTCAATTTTCTCAGATATGGTGGCAGACACTATTGAGGTGTTCATGAATGACTTCTGTATAGTAGGTAACTCCTTTGATGATTGTTTAGTCCATTTGAGTTGTGTGCTGAAGAGATGTGAAGAATGCAACTTAGTGTTGAATTGGGAGACGTGTCACTTTATGGTTAAAGAGGGTATAGTGCTTGGCCACTGGATCTCCAAGAAAGGTATTGAGGTTGACAAAGCAAAGATTGAGGTGGTTGAGAAATTGCCTCCTCCAATTTCTGTGAAAGGTATCCGAATATTTTTGGGGCATGCTGGTTTCTATTGCAGGTTTATGAAGGACTTCATTAAAATTGTACATCCCTTGTGCAAGTTTTTGGAGAAGGAGGTGAAGTTTGTTCTTGATGATGCATGCCTAAAGGCATTTGAATACCTCAAGCAAAAGTTGATCTATGTGCCCATTATTGTTACGCCTGATAGGTCCCAGCCGTTTGAGGTTATGTGCGATGCTAGTGGAGTGGCTCTTGGTGCAGTCCTAGGAAAAAATATGAGAAGATTCTCCATCTTATCTACTATGCTAGCAAGGTGCTTAATGCTGCTCAAAAGAATTATGCTATAACAGAACAAGAGTTGCTTGCTGTGGTCTTTGCATTTGAAAAGTTTAGATCTTCTTTTCTTGGCACCAAGGTGATTGTGCACACTGACCATGCAGCTCTTAGGTACCTTATGGAGAAGAAGGATGCTAATCCTAGATTGATTCAATAGGTACTTCTATTACAAGAATTTGACTTTGAGGTCAAGGAATGTGAGGGTACAAAAAATCAGGTGGCGGATCACTTATCTAGATTGGAAGAAGAAGCAATACTGAATCTGAAAGATGTGTTAGAGATTGATGATGAATTCCCAGATAAGAAAGTATTAACCACATCCCAAGATCTGATTCCATGGTTTGTAGACTTTGATAACTATTTAGAAAGTGATGTGGTGCCTCCCGATATGTTCGTTCACTAGCGAAGAAAGTTTATGTCAGATGTTAAGAAATTCTTCTGGAGGAACCATTCCTATTTTGTGTGTATGCTAATACCATGATTCGTAGATGCATGCCTGAGGCTAAGATGATGGAGATATTGGAGGCTTGTCATTCATCCCCTATTGGGGGACATCATAGTGACATCCATACAACCCATAAAATCATGCAATGCGGTTATATTGGCCTACCCTCCACAAGGACGCTCATGAGTATGTTAAGTATTGTAATCGATGTCAAAGGGAAGGCGATATGTCAAGGAAGCATGAGCTTATGCTCACTCCCATCCTTGTGATTGAATTGTTTGATGTGTGGGACATTGACTTCATGGGTCCTTTTGTGAGTTTGAATCGGATAAAGTACATACTAGTGGCTGTTGACTATGTATCAATGTGGGTGGAGGCGGTTGCACTTCCTAATAATAAAGGCAAGAGTGTCACAACGTTCTTGAAAAAGAACATCTTTTCCAAATTTGGTATACGATGGGCAATCATTAGTTATGGAGGCTCTCACTTTTTCAATAGGTTGTTTCGCATGTTACTTGAGAAGTATAGAGTAAAACTCAGAGTTGCAATCCCTTATCATCCGCAGACTAGTGGGCAAGTTGAGGTATCAAACCGTGAGATAAAGACAATCCTTGAGAAGACTGTAAATGCAAATAGAATGGATTGATCTTGGAAGCTGGATGATGCCTTGTGGGCATACCAGACTACGTACAAGACACCAATAGATATGTCACCATATCAGCTTGTGTTTGGGAAGGCATGTCATCTACCGGTGGAGCTTGAGCATAAAGCCAAGTGGGAACTAAAGAAATTGAATTTGGATTAGTGTGCAACGTCCTTTCAGAGGCTTGATCATTTAAATGAGTTGGATGACTTTCTCCTCAATGCCTATGAGAGTTCAACCTTGTACAAAGAAAAGATGAAAATTTATTTTGACCAAAAAATTGAGAAAAGAGATTTTGCACCGGCTGATTTGGTTCTACTGTTCAATTCTAGGCTTCCTTGTTTCTTGGCAAGATGAAGTCCAAATGGTATGGACCATTTAAAATGGTACAAGTGTTCCCACATGGTGCTATAGAGCTTGAAAACTATGAAGGCAAGAGGTTCAAAGCTAATGGTCAGCGTATCAAGGACTACTTGGGAACTACAAAGGAGATAAAAATTATTGAAGTCTGGGCCCTTGGTGGAGTATGAGTAACCAAGAAACCTGCTGTATGCCGCGATGTTAAATCAGGCACTATATGGGAGGTAACCCATGATGGAAACTTGATGAAGTCTGAGTAGTCAAGTGACCTACATCGTGCCGTGATGTTAAATTAGGCGCTGCATGGGAGGCAACCCATGGAGGAAACTTGATGAAGTCTGAGTAGTCAAGTGACCTACATCATGCTGCGATATTAAATCAAGCGCTTTTTGGGAGGCAACCCAATGCTAATGTTTGCTGTGTATGCAGGGACAAGTGGAGGAAAGGCACTGGAAATGGTATATTCAAAAAAGGGGGTAAGTGATGTTCCACGAGCAAGGTTCATGGACCGTAGTTGAAACCATGGCTCTAGACCCTACCCATAGAAATCAGGCCAAAATGACTATGTGCAGAATAGGATCTACGAGTCAAGTCCATGGACCGTGGTTACAACCACGAGCCGTGGTTACAACCACGAGCCGTGGTTACAACCACGAGCCGTGGTTCCTTGTTGTAGAAATCAGGAAAAATTTCACCATGGTAGTACTTGCTTCACGAGCCTGTTCCATGGTCTGTGGTTCAATCCACGACCCATGAACAATGATTGTGGAACTCAGTTAAGTTTCTTTTTAATTTGGTTGACCCAACTTGAACCCGACCCGACCCGCAATCTGATTTAGTTTAAAACCCTTAAATCTTCAATTTTTCCTCCATTTTAGAACGTGTAACCGCCCCTCCATTTTTCTATTTCCATTCTAACACTAAGACTCCTCAAATTTTCTCTACCATCCACTAAACTCCTTTCCTACTCATTCCAAAATTCCCCATACACGATCCGAACTCACTATTTTTTCCTCAAAAGTGCCAAAGAGAGAAAAAATTGAATTAAGCAAGTCATGGGTCGATCAGATTTCATGATTTTTTCAAGTTGTCACTCACATAACATCAAATTCCATAAGGTATGAACTTGTTTCCCCCCTCCGTGGTCGGATTTTTGTTGAACACCAAACCTAGGGTAGTTTTTGAAAAGAAATCGATGTGTAAAACCCTTCGGATGATGGTTTGTGTGAGTAAATACTTGAAATTATTGAGTAGATGAGTATTGTTGGTTGAATATGATTGAAATTGTGCAAAACAAATCTGAAACAAGTGTTGCCTGCTGTAACAGTGACCAGGAGAGAAGTCCACGGACTGTGGTTTATTCCATGGACCGTGGATAACACTCGTAGAATTTAGGTCAGAGGCATGAAGTTTTTGTCTGATTTCCACGAGGGTCATCCATGAGCCGTGGATAGCTTCCATGAAATTCATACTTATAGACAAGGATGCTGTTCATGTGATCCACGATGGGTTTCCACAAGCCATGGTTTATTCCACTGGCTGTGGATCCCTCTCGTGGATTCCCAAATCTCAAAATATCTGAAGAATTATTTTTTGTAAGTTTTTTTACTGGTGTACTAATACTCTCCCCTGAAGGTACTATGCTGCCAAAAAATACCCTGAAAAAGGGTGGAGCATGCACCATAAAGGAACTTAGAGAAGGGGCTCGTATATTACAGTCTAGACTCATAGATGAGCCCTCTAAAGCTGAAAAGAGTGGGTCAGAAGAGGTCTATGAAATCTAGCCTGATCCAAATGTGGCGCCCAAACCGTGAGGTAAAGAGTGAGGACTTAGGAGTCTGATGAAGCGGCACTGCAACTTGCTCTTCCAACTGTGACATAAGCAACAATTACCTCTCCCTAGTCTAAAGAGGGAGAAAGGTCATCGGATACTGGTGACAACGATGGTTCATAAGGAGAGAGTTCATCAGCCACTGGTATAGAGAGTGGCTTAGAGTTTGATGTTGCTGGGTCTAATACAAGAGCATAGAGCCCTCCTGGCACATCCGCTCTGACTTCTGCTAACTAGAGATAAGCTGAGAAAGATAGATTTTAGAGATTAGAGGCCCGAGATAATAGGCGATGGTTTGTGTAGAGTATATGGAGAGTATATGACAGGGATGCCGCATGATAGGGGCATGCCCAAAAGGGGTATCATTGAGGAGCCACAGAGTCGGACTGAGTGCTTGGCTTCCATCCTCGATATTCATGCTACATTCACTCATTATCTGTTTGGTTGGATGGTTGAGCTATCAGGCAACTACAATCCTTAGATTGTATGGAAGTTCTACGCATCTTATTCAGCTTTAGTTCACAAGCTCACTCCACTGAGATAGAGGTGCCAGGATCATCCTCCACTTACCAATATATTAGTATGACAAGCACCCGTCGACATATCTGAGCGCATAATTCAACGCTTTCTATTTAGGCCTCAGTCTAAGTTATCGATTGATACAACCGAATTTGACCATCAAATGAGAACAGTAAAGGATAAACTGAAGATGAGAGACCTGGTCCAGAAAGCTGACTTACTGTGATGGGTTGCGGGGTACATCGCTGACCATAGAGAGGATGCAAAATGGGTTAATGAAGGTGATATCAGAAAGGTATCTTTGAGCTTTGCAGGCAAGTTTTAGTAGGCTATAGTATGAACTCGTCTTTGTCTGACTTAGGCAAAAAACACCCTGACACCAGATCAAGAAGTACTAGTGGCCACTATTATGGCTAGATATGAGATCAACATCATGCGGTACATCATTGATGAGATTCATAAGCGGGCGTTTAGAACCAGCACTAGCATTCACTTTCCTTTCCTGATTCATCACCTCTTTATGGATTTGGTAGTCCCAACTATGCTGGATATGGACCACCCAATTGAAGTGACACATACACTAGATATTTGGGTGATTAAGGACAATACTAATCCAGTTGCACATAGACGAGCTTCCTTCTCCACTTCAGCTGGAGCTGTGAGAGTTGAGGTACTTATAGTATTGAGAGGTTAGGTTGAGTTGGGTGCCACAGAGCAGACCATGGAGCATAGTGTAGAGATTCTCGATCCTGGAGTTGGTACCACTACAAAGGGTGCCATAGCTTCAGTTTCTACACCTTCTACCTCCAGACCCCCAACTGCTAGTCCTATTGCGCCCACACGCCGAGCTCCTTCTGGTATGGTCACAATCACTGCTGAGTTCTTACATGACTTAGTCTGGTACTAGATAGAGATAGAGAAGCAGAGGGGAGATTTGCTAAACTAGCTGAGGCCATGGGTAAAGTCCACTATTGCAGCCGCCAAGGTGAGTGATCAGGCAAAGATTGGTCTGATCGCTCATAAGATAAATGGGTAAATAGATGGATTTGAGCACCGAGTGACTAATCAGTTGTGAGATGTATAGATCCTCAACTTAGGAGGCATACAGGCAGAGGTGGAATATTTTTGAGTAGAGATTAGTTCATTAGTCACTCCATTCCCCGATTATACCCTCCATCCCCATTGCTATCCATGTGGCACCTAGCCGAGTTATTAATCTATTAGAGGATGAGGAGCCTGAGCTGTCGAGTGCTAGCAGGAAAAAGGATCACAGTAAGGGTCTATCTGAGGCTGAGCAGGATCTGAAGAGAGAGAAGCGGGTTGTCACTACTACCATACAACTGTCCTTAGATGACCTATGACTGCAAGAGAAGGTAGACCGCCTTAGAGTTTGAGGCGAGTCCTCTAGTTTGGAACTAACTGTTGGGGGTGTTATACCTGCTGCTATTCAGATCCCAGAGATTGCTACTGCTGGTAGGGTACTTCCTATAGCCCCTACTACTATTAAGCATTTGAGTGCGATGGCTGAAGCCGATGCCATCGCTACTACTATAGGTGCCACACCATAGGCACCATCTACTTCACTAGACAACTATGCCTAGGCACTATAGGTATGTTCCTGCCTCCCTGCGTATTTTTTTATGCATTAAGGTAAATGCACATTCTTTTATGGTGGGGTAGGGGTAGCCGTCCATTTATTTTTTGATGGGTATCTTGGCGAAGTTTGAGTAGTAAAAATACCTACATCGTGCCACGATGGTAAATCAAATGCTACTTGGGAGGCAACCCAAAGAGGGTACCACTGAGTATCCGGGTCCGTGGGGTTTTCTTTCTATAATGTTTCCCCAAGGACCTTTATTTTATTTGAACCAGCTTGTTTAGATAGGTTGTGTGTTTGTGAAAGAAGAATAGGAACTTAGCGCAATCTATGGCTTGATTTTGACTGAAAAATAGATAACCCTCCAAATTTTGTGTGACATGTTAGCCGATTTGATGGATTGACCATTATGAATCTATGCATGACATTATGTATATGGATGTGATGAATAACTTAAGCTAGGGCATGAACCTGATAGTTAGAAAATTGATAGTATGACTCTGTGCCATGTGTGTGTGATCTATTTTTTGCGTCGTTCTTGCTATGTGTGCCAATCCAAAACTTGCCCGGTTAGTCTTGCCTAGGCTGTAGGATAACTAGTTAGGACATCATCATAGGCTATTTTTGAACATAGTACACTAAGCCTAAATGACCATCCAAATGACATTGATATCCCTCGATCCTTGATTTTGAGCCTACATTGGCCTTTTGTTGTTGATTAGCCTATTCACCATCCCCGTTGATCTGTGAACCTTTAGTTTGGACTTGGTCCCTTCTAAGATATTGTGCACCTCAATTCAGGTAAATTGCCTAAGTTGAGGGTGGCTATTGTAGAGGTAAATAAGAATAAATGGGGTATGAAAAGAGCAGGTTTGTGATAAAAAGGGAAAATAACGGGTGTGGCATATGTGCTAGAAAAAGAATAGTAAAAAAACAAAAAAAGAGAAGAAAAAGAATAAGAAAAGAAGAAATATAAGAAAAGTTGTGTTTGAAATAAAAGCCACAACCGTCGCTTGATGTAAAAGAAATAACAGAAAGGGAGAATAAGGGAGGAAAAATTTGGTCTAAAGGTGGAAGAAAAGTAGTGTAGTGTCAAGGAGGGCATAGTCACTATTACCCAAATATACCATACCCATCCCCGAGCCTATGTTACAAGCTGAGTAAAGTCTTATAGTGATCCTAGTCTAACTGTTTGAAATCTAAGGCATAGAAAATAAGGGCAAACCTATGGTATTGTGCATGCATTGCTTGAACTTCTTCGAGAGAGTGAATGTTCTATTCCAGTCCCATTTATTGAATGAATTACTTTGTGATCGGGACTTCTTTGCATTGAGGGCACTAGAGTAACATTGATTGTTGATTGTTAGGGTAAGTGTCATCTGTGTATGCTAGTTTGTCTATTGATATTGTGATGTCATCCATGGATCCTATTGTGTTGTCCTTATAAATGGTACACGTGCACTTGTTTTATACTGAAAAGGAGGGGGTGTTAGTTATGAGCTGAATTTCTTGCACCATGTGACTGCCATAGTTTCTAGTTTTTTTTTGCTTAAGCATCGTTATAGGATAACTTTATTTTGTTGCTTGAGGACAAGCAATAGTTTTAAGTTGAGGGTGTTGATGTGCCATGGTTTTATGATACTTTTTATGCTTAAAACTGGGAATTGGAGTATGTTCTTTAGCTATTTTTAGTAGATTTGATGTGTTTATGAGTTTGTTTGCAGGAAAACAGGGTTTGGAAGCGAAGTACAGAAAAAAAACTGCAAAAGGGCCAAAAGAACTGACTTTCATGACTCAACTCTATGAGCCATGAAAGCATCCACGAGTCATGGAAGTCAGTCATAGACTTAATGTTGCAAAGGTGCAAGAAGCCTGTGTTCCACGATAGGAGTCCACGAGCCATAGATCCATCCATGAGCTGTAGATCCTGTCTGTAGAACTTGATCAGAGGAGGGGCCATAAAGCCTTATTTCCACGAAGGTAATCCATGAGCCATGGAATGATCCACGAGCCATGGACTGATCCATGAGCCATGGACTGATCCATGAGCCATGGAATGACCCCGTGTACTTGGATCTACAAAAAGAGAAATTCCCTATTTGCACGAGAGCTTTTCATGACCCGTAGTTGAACGGACCGTAGGTGGTGTTTGTGGAAACTGCCAAACTCAGTTTTCCTAGTTTAATTACGATAGGTTTGTAATGTCTAAAATTACTTTTTCTAGGTTTTTTTTTATGTTTTATGCTCTATTATCTTGTTGGAAATGAGTTAATAAACATTGGTATTACATTGTTCTTGATTTTGAGAGAGATTAATTCATCCATTGATTCTTGATTATTAATTCTTCTTTAATACTTCAAGATTCTGGATTTCTATGTTCCATATTGTAAGTATATGATTATGAATTCTTCAACAAATTCTGATTGTATTCTTATGAACATAAGTATCTAAATCCACAACTAGTGTTGTCGGAACCATGACTAATTAACAAAGTAGGCAAAGTACTTAGCGAGTCTAGGAAGGTTTTTATGCATGTATTGTTCTTCCCTTCGCTTTGATTGCTTTTTAACAGTGTGCAACATTAGAACTCATCATTTTCTTACTTGTCAGACCAAGGGGGTAACAGATGGGAAAAAGGATGTTACAATAAAGATATGAGGCTACCAACCCTCATTTAGCTTGACCTTGTTCGGAAATTGCTAATTTGGGATAAAAAGTAAGGGTTCGTAAAGCAAATACCCATAGATGGACCAAGTTGCATGGTGAAATTCTTCTATCTAGGGGACTAACCATTTAGTTGAACCTAACTTACCGATCTTTCATGCTAAGCACCAAAATAGATTGCTAGTACAATGCCTTATTGCGTTATGAACTCCTGGGAAACACAGTCCTAGTCCATTCTCTCTCTTAATTAAAATAATACTAATACTTGCTGTTACTTGTTAACTATAATTTTACAAATATTACTTGATACTTAAAACCCCCCATTGGGGAAATAAGACAGCCAAGAGAGCAAATATGCACTATTGACCTAGGTCCTACCATATTCCCTGTGGGATCGACCCTAACCTTGGTTAGATTCTATTTTTGACCAACGACCGCTTTATACTTCTTTCTGGAGGTAAAATTTGGGCGTATTATCCACTAGCATAGATATACATAAAATGGTATAAAATATACAAACAAGCCCTAAAGAGACCAAGAAAGACAAAATATATACATGAGAACCAAACTCTGGACCTGGTGTCACTAGTACAAGAGCGTCTAACGTACAAAATTAAATCTATATAAGATGCTACTGTCTATCCAAAATACAAAATAAAGATAGTAAGAGTAGAGGGAAAGCAGTAAATCTCTGGATGCTAGGAGCTCACCACCATCTGAATAACAGCTGGTTCAAATGAGTAGATGGTCAATAAGGGTGGCTCATACTAGGAGCTGCATCAGAAAAGATGCAGAAATATAGTATGCGTACTAAAACATGGGGTACTCAGTAGGAATAATAGGCTTACCGAGCTCAAAAGATAATATATGGTATAAGAGACATAAAGTTAAGCTAACAATCAGGATTCACCTAATCCTAGTTATAATAGAGACAACCATAAAGCAACAAGGTGAAGATAATAATAATAATAGCAATAAAAACACTCAAAATATGCACACAAGATAATGCAATGCTTTATGGGATGATATGTTGCAATATGTGGCCAATGCCGGAAAGTAAAAACCCCGAGATGTGATTCATGAGCTGCCCCATAGGCTCCTTCAGCTATCTCATAGTCCTCCCTTCGTCTCATCATCATATGCGATAAAAGTAAAATCCAGATATGTGCTCCTCGGGCCGCCTAGAATCGTACCTTAGACTCATCAACAGAAAGTAAACTGAGAAAAGGTCGAGAAGCATCCCTCAGACCGAGTATAAAAAGTTATACTTTCCTTTCTTTTCCAAAATTGTAATAAAATAATGCAATTCCTTTCTGAAATTGGAAACCATTGTAAATGCAGAAATTCCCATCTTTAAATAAAAAATCTCATATTTTCCTTTCAAATCGTACTAATGTCCATGTAAATGCATGTATGAATATATACACGCCATAAAAAAAGAATACATGTATAAGTGTACATAATATGTATCAAATAGGGCAAAAGTACCCTCTAATCAAGAACAACTGACCTAAAACTTCATCTAATCCATAGCTATAGCCTCCCACAATTACACAGTAAACAAAAGTAAAACAGGGAAACAAAATGGTAATGTAAAATCAATAGCAAATGCCTACCCTTTCATGAAAACATCCTCAAACCTATATTAAAGATTTTAGTCTAACCACGACAAGGCTATAACAACCTAAACTAAGGATAAATATGATATTTCTATTCTACGATTCTGAAAATGACCAATATTTCAAAAAAGGGGATTCAAGCCTAATTCTACCTTATGCTCCTAACAAACATTCATGTAACTTAAAAAATATGAAATCTAGCCGAGCTAAGTCTAAAGAAGGTAAATCGTAACCTACCTCGAAGGTGAACTGCAATCACAAACCATCACTCGGGAGCCTTTTCCATTCAGAGTGCCTCAAAATGCTGCCACACTATTATAAACATGATCTATGCATCAAGATGGGAAAAATAACATCCATATTGTTATTTATAATTTCGGTTCAAAAATTGGGTTGAAAATTGACCCTCGGGGCCCGCTTATAAAAATAGAAACAAAAATCACAATTACTCTCCCAAAGGGGTCCTAAACCCATGACAAATTTTGGGCACAAATAGGACACATTTTAAGGCTCAAAACATCCCCAAAGCTTACTTTGATCAAGGAATTAAGTTATGGATTAAAGCATGGATTCTATGGTTTAATGACAGAAAGACGCGTAAAACAAATGGAAAAAGGGAGGGGAAACACTAGGAACTCACTCAAAACAGAACTAGGTATGGAATTCTTCAAAAAATCATATCCAAGTCTCCATGAACTCAAATCTTGGTTAAAATAATGATGAAAATGAAGGAGAAAGTATTTATACTGCTAGATGTCCCTTCTTCACAAATGCGAGAACCCCTGTCACGAATGCAAAGTAGTATTGAGGAACCTATATGATCATGATGGTCCCCTCATGAATGCAATAAAGGGACCTGAACTGGGCTTATTAGGTTCTTCGTCACGAATATGATGGCCAGCTCATAAATGCAATAGTCGATTTCCTTGACCTTTGTAATCATGAGGTCCTCATTGTGAACACGATGAAAGGCCTGTAACTGTGCCAACATTACCACACCATGTAACACCCTAGAATTTGAACTAGCTATTTTACAGTTTAGCAGAAGAAAAATTAGAATTTCTAGAAACCACAGTCAGGATCACAGACTGTTATTTAGAACCACGACCCATCGACTGACCAATGGTTTGGCCTCCAGGTCTGTCCTCCCTGATAAACCATGGGTGACTTCATGGATGGTGGTTTCAAACCATGGTCCATACTTTCACCCATCATTTGACCATCTGAGGGCACCCATTCAGAGTCCAAAAATCATGACTCAATCAATGATCTGTTATTCAATTCCATAGACCATTTTGTAAGTCGTGATTCCTGAAGAATATAGGACCCCCATTTTTCCCATCTTAAACCACGAGTCACAGGACCATCTATCATTCAATTCTGTGGACCATTAATGGACTCGTGGAATGAAGGTTCAGTAGACCTCAAAAAGGTTTCAGGTTCTATGGGTCATTCCACCAGCCGTGGATTGATTCCACCGACCGTGGTTCCACCTGTGAAGCCCTTCGGTTGCCAGTTTTTAGAACCCATTCAGTAAGGGTAAATTAGTGTTTTCCCCACTTTTAAAAGGCTAAGCTATGTTATTTTGGCTAGCTAAGCCTAACTATTAAGCTTAAAACTACCCAAAACCCCTAATTCCCTCAGAACTTAATCGATACTTAGCAAAAATAGAGAAAAAGGAGCGTTCTTTCTTCTCCAAAGCAAGCAAAGAAATCCTCCAACTTCAGGCCCCAAACCCAAGGAATTCTTCAAGAGTTTTGCTCATAGGTATGTGGGAATTCATCAATGGGCATCCTTTCACCCATTGAGTCCCTAAGTTAACTCAATTCCCTAGTTTTAGTTTAATCTTCAGGACCTAAGGTTCCTGAATTCATGAACTTCTTGTATTTCAGTTTTCATTGTTTCGTATGAATCTTATTAAAGATTTTCTTGAAGTCTAGCATGAATAAATACTCAGAATTCTCAAACCCTCAGCATGTTGTCTAACCTATGACTTTGAATTTTGCTCTGGAATTGCATATTTTGTTCAGATCCTAGAATTGTTTAGTGTAGTTCAATTTCTTAGGATGGTGGATTATGAACACCCGATCAGTTATGTTTCATGTATTTTCAGTATGATACACATTCATTTAGAATTACATGATTAGAATGCTTTCAGTCTCAGTAATACTTTATCGGAAAGTCAGTATTTTGAGCTATCTAGTATGTCAACTTATTTACTTATAATTCAGTTAGGAGTAGTACTTAGCACCGAGTGTGCGAAGGTGATATGCCGAGATTTCACGGCACTTTCAATGCTTAAAACTAAGGATTTTGGAAGTTCTTAAGTGTGTTTTGTTAGATATGATGCCTGTTTGCTACATGTGCAGGGAAAAGTATTGAAAAGACAAAAAGACAGAAAATGTTGCTGTATCTGGGATAAAAGTAATGCCCCATGGGTGTGGGATCCACCACGGCCTATGGGAAGAATATGTCAGGATGAAGCAGCAAGAATATAAGGCAAAACCCCATCCCACGACCAACTGGGACTGGCATCGGAGTCACCACAGGCCATCACACTTGCCCGTATAAATGAACTAGAGAAATCAAACCAAGAACCTAAGTTTAGATGCCCAGTCATGATGCCTATGAGAGCTACGATGGGACGTCACACATGCCTATCAAAATAGACCAGAGCAACTGGAAATTCAGATGACTTGGCCGACGGGTTACCCACAACGCCCGTGGGAACCATGATGGCCCATTAGCCTTGCCCATGAGAATATGGCAGAACTCAGAGGCACCAAGTATAAAAGACCCAACGGGCAGACCAATACACCCGTGGCACCCATGACGGCCCATGGGGCTTGCCCATCAGAATTGTTGCATTCCAGCTCTCCTAGTTCTATTAGGATTTGGTCTTTGTTATCTATAAATACCTTACCTAGGGTTTTATTTCATATGTTAAGCAATTATTATGCAATTTTGGGACATCATAACATATTGTTGAGAATATTATTCCACACTTTTGAGAATTCAATTATTAATTCTTGATTATCGAAGTGTTCTTAAGAATTTAAGATTCCGGTTTTCTTTACTTATTATTGTAAGTTATAATCATAATCTCTTCATCTAAATCTGATTATTCTCTTACAACAATGAGTAGCTAAATCCATAACTAGGGTTGTGGGAACCATGAAGGATTAACAAAGTAGGCAAAGTACTTAGTAATCCTAGAATTGTGTTCATGCATGTATTGTTTTTCCCCTCGCTTTGATTGCTTTTTAACGGTTGCAAATATTAGAACTCTCCTTGTTTCTACTTGCTTGACCAAAGGGGTAACAAATAGGAAAGGAGATTACACAATGAAAATTTGAGGCTACCAACCCTCACCTAATTATCTTGAACTTGCCAAGGGAAAGCTAATCTGGGATCGTTGGTAAGGGTTAGCAAAGCAAACGCCCATAGACTTACCAAGTTGCATGGTAATATTCTTCTAGTTTTGTAACCATCCGCTTAGGAGAAATTAACTTATCGATATTGCATGCATAGTACTAGACTAAATTGCTGGTACAATGCCTTACTGTGTTATGAACTCATGGGGAACACTACACTAGTTGCTTCTCTCATTGATTATAATACTTGAAACTGTTACGTTTTTACTTGTTTGAATCTAAGTTACAAATATTAATTTTACTTAAAAAGTCCCCCATTGGGGAAACAAATGGCTAAGAGAACAAATAAGCATAGTTGACCCTAGTCCTACCATATTCCCTGTGGGATCGACCCCAACCTTCGTTGGATTGTATAATTGAACATCAACCGCTTTATACTTCTTTTTGGAGGTGTAATTTGGGTGTATCAGAAGGGATAAAGGCCCACCCATCAGTTAGGACTGAGACCTTTAGTAGAAGTCCCTGAGTCCCAGAACTACGGTGCCACTGTAGGTTCTAAAGGGTCATTCGTCAGATCAGGCTTGACAGCTTAGCACCTTTGGACATTAGTTTAGTGGATCCACACCAGTCCATATTTGTACCATTGGCAAGGTATGAACACCCTTCCAGCTAGGGTTACAGGTTGGCCCCATAGTTAGCTCAGTTTAGGGTATGTCAGTTAATAGTAGCTCCCGCAGTTCAGATTCAGTTATATCATGACCTTGTAGTCAATGGTTCAGTTAAGTATTGCACAATTGCATGTTTATCTGCTAGGTCATTGCATCATATTATATCTTTTAGTTTATGTTTAATATGTCTTTCATGTTCAGTTTATCTCATCATATCCAGTATGTATAGATTAGTGCATCTCCCATATGCTCAATACATTCTAAGTACTGAGACATACTTTTGTGCTACATACTATTATGATGTAGGTTCAAGCACTCAACATTCGGATCACGCCTAGTTCAATTTCTCAGACTTCTCAGCAGCTCAGTTGGTGAGTACTCATAATTCGAGGACAAGACTTATTTCATTTATTCCAGTATTTTACTTCAGTTTTTAGATTAGTAGAGTTAGCTGGGGGCTTGTCCCAGCAACTCATCCCAATAAAGCCTTTCAAACATAGAATCAATTTTTAGCTTATGCAGTTAGTTAGATTCCATATTTATTTCTATTTATTATTTTCAGAATAATTAGTTTTATATACTCAAACTTATGGTGTTCATCAGTTTAGCTTCCGCACAGATATTATTTTAATTGGAACACTTAGTATATGCCAGACCATGGATTAGATTGGGGTCACTCATGACTCTAAGCACCATGTTACATCTGGGGGGGTAGCATCGAGGCATGACAAACTTGGTGTTAGAGCATCATGTTTAAGGTGTCCTAGAGTTTTTGAAAGCTACGTCAAGTAGAGTCTTTTTCATGGGTGTGAAGCGCGCCGCACTTGTGTGAGAGAGAGAGGCTATAAGACATTTTAAGGAAAAATTCCCTTCTTTCTTTTCCATCTCGTGCTATAGAGTGTGAACTCTAATTAATACCCTTATTACTCGTGCTCTACAAATTACAGAAAATGCCTCCCAGAAGAGGAAACGAAAGGAGAAATGGAAATAGAAACAAGAATTAGCAGGCACCACCAGTCCAAATAGACCCTTTGAACGAACAAGTCACTCATGCTGAGTTCAGGGTTGATGTCCTGGTGCTAACTCATGCCATGATTCCTCAGGTGAACCAGTAGGCTGTGGCACTAGTTAACCCACAGAATAGCACAATAGCAGCTAGAGTTCAGGACTTTACTTGGATGAATCCTCCAGAGTTCCATGGTTCTAAGGCTGAGGAAGATCCACAGGAGTTCCTGGATAACATACAGAAAGTTACTAAGATCATGGGTGTCACTCCAGTTGAAAGTGCAGACTTGGCTGCTTATCAGTTGAATGGAGTGGCCCTTATTTTGTATAAGCAATGGAAGGAGGCTAGAGGTACAGGTTCAAGCCTGTTGTCACGACCCAATTTCTCGGTCATGATGGCACCTACAACCCCCGGTAGGTGAACCAATCCCTATAGCCCAGAACAGTTAGTAATGGGCTACTATCTAACAAATAAGAGAACTAGACGAACAGAACAGATAAAAGGACTATAAATATATATATATGCGGAAACTAAACCAAACCCCAAGACCTGGTATCATAGTATAGAGCCAAACTACATACATGGAGTGCAAATAAACCAAAATTATATATACAGATGCCTCTGAATGGTAATAGAGTACATGAAGCAAAAGATAAACTAAAGCTAAGCTCCAATCGCCAAGAGCTCACCCTCAGTCTGAAGTAGTCCCCAACAGATCTCCAAGCACGAATCACAGCGATCTAACGGCGATAGCCCACGCTAGGATCTGCACCCAAAGATGCAGGGGGTAGGGGTGAGCACCAAATGCGAAGCATAAGATACCCAGTAGGTATCATAGGCCGACTGGGCACATATAAGATAAAAGCGTAGTAATAGACAGAATAGAAGCAAGCAGTCAAAGAAATCAACGAAAGGTACACAGGAACTAGCCTAGAGGGAAATCAACAGAACCACATATGAGGCTAGTAAGCAGAATATGCACACCATAGGCACAGGTGAAAGTAAGAAATAATGCACCTGGTGTCCTTGCAATAACAGTGTATACAAAAAAAGCTTACGAAATAGACGGTATACCGGTAACCTCAAGTGTAAGAAGAAGAGAGAAAGAGTAATGATAGGCATGCTCAGAGACATGAATCAACTCAACTAATCATATCAAGCTCAAATCCAGAAACTAACAGTCTAGCAGTAACCAATTTCATACTTAACCGCAACAGGGAACAATTCTGTAAGTAAATAGCAAAAGTCTACCTACAGTCCCCCGGCCGCCCATACAACCGAGGAACACAAATAAGTGAAAACAAACTCTCTGGCATCCCATACTATCGGAGCGTAATATCAACAAACAACAAACAAGGGTGGAGCCTCAAACAATGAATGATATGATGCATGAAGATCTCAAGTGCCATGGTATCTCTGTATGTACCTCCTCCGGCGCCGATCCGGCCCAGCAGGTAGGTTCCATGAAGGACACTGCCCGTATACCTCTACTCCGCCGTATACCCCTCCTCCGGCACACGCAGCCCGAAGCCCCTGGCCCGGATGGCAAGGTCCATGGAGGTCCCAGACCCCATACTAAAACTCAGTATCAGAACATGTCATCCGGAAGCAAGTCCGGTATCAAGATAGAGACCCAGTCTCGAATATGCATGCCCAGACCCTGTCACGCACAAATGTAGTAGGAAATGGTTCTCAAAAAAACCCCTCCAAGGGTGCCGGGAATAACCGGGCTAAACACGTAAACAAGTCATCTCTCAGGTGCTCGCGTCCGACCGAGGCTAAAAAATCATCTCAAGTAACAAGAAAACTCAACTAGCACCCCGGCCCTGCCGAGTCTAGCGATAATCGTAAAACTGATGATTTTAAACATAATTTTACTTTCTTGCCCAAAAATATTCACAAGTTAAATCAAACCATTTCCAAATTATTTCCATCAAAAATGGGCCCCCCGGGCCATCCAAGATTTAGAAAATAGTGCCAGTAGACCCGAAGCCAAAACCATAGTAAAACACGGATAAAACCTCTTTATATGCATGGAAATGGTATGATCACACACAATAGCTGCCCAGCAACTCACAATCAACCTATCGACCCTGCACAGCCCCACAGCTACTCAGCAAGCATAACCAGCCTAGAAGGATAATTCTATGCCCGGGACTCGCGGACATTCCCAAAATCCCACCTTCTATGTTCCAGAGTCAACAAGGCCTCACAGGACCACAAGGGTAAATAAAATATACCGGCAAATACTACAAGCAACGGAGGAACAAAAGTAGGCGGACATGAATAAAGCGGTCAAGGTCTGTGGTACCAACCTAATAAACCAACCCAAGGATGCCCATTAATACAATTTTATTCTATATATGCAGAGTCTAGGAAAAATAAATCGTAACCTACCTGTCGTCCGATGACAAGCTTGAACCTCTCCGAAAAACCTCCAACACGAAGTCAAACTCGGATTTGGGCTTGAATAACTTGACGTAGATAATTGATTTCTTTTTGATAGTTAACAATTTTGTGTCAGCAATTCTGTTCATACGAACTCCTCACTTGATTATTTCAACACACAGAAGTATGTAATTGCTCACAAGCTCACTCCTTCTACTGGAAGCTATCAATTAAAGGCAACCGTCATTAGTGCATATGCCACTTAATTAGCTAATATGCTAATGAGTGGATATGTGGCAGCATCCTACTTTGTTAACAAATGAGTTGTCCAACCCCTCCACTCCCACGTGGAGTGGAGGTGGCACTATTGAAAGGTACCTTTACCCCGTTATATATATTTGGGTATTGCATAAATTTGTGGTAAAATAAATATAATATTTTAAATATACCATAATTCATAGAAAATTATTTCAAACAAAACCTACTATATTATAATAATAAATTTTAACATCACTAAATTTGCTATCTCCGTTAAAATATTGTAATGTATAAAAACTTTATAAAATAAATACATATACAATTATATCGTAACAAAATATTTTTCATAAACCTTTAAAATATTTTGAAAAGGCTATAATAATATAATTTTTGCCAAATTCAACTTTTAAATAAAATATTTTCAAATACACGCACGATGCTAATAAAATTCTCTCGGGATCCTCCCTTATGTTTTATCACTGTTTCGAAACTGAAATGGCATTTTAAAACGTGAAGTTGAGGCTTAAATCGAGTTTAACCCGACCCGGTTCGCGACCCGGTTCGTAACCCGTTTTCTGCCAGACAGTCCGCGGTAAAACAGTCATAACCTTTTACTCCGAGATCAGTTGGACGTGAGGTTTTGTGCGTTGGAAACTAGACTCGTAGATCTTCGATTTGGTATTTCGGGGGACTTCTAACTCTTTATATATTGGGAGAAAAGCGCCGAGACATTTTACCCAAAGTTCAGGAAATTTGTTAAAGATCTTACGATTACTTTTACCGACTTGCTTGGCTTCAAAACTTATAATGCGACCAAACAAATGGACCCAACACCGAAATACCGGTCCTGACGAGCCTTAAGTGACTTGGGGCCTCTACAAACAAGCTCTAACGGTTCAAGGAAAACGTATACGTGGAAATGACCGGAAGGGTCATTACACCTATAGATTGGGAAAAGTTCACGACTACATTCTTAGACAGGTTCTTCCCACTTGAATTAAGGATGCCAAGATTCAAGAGTTCATCAACTTAAGGAAGGGTGACATGAGTGTAAAGGAGTATTATCTCAAGTTTACTCAACTTTCAAAGTATGCTTCGGCAATGGTAGATGACTCTAGAGCCCGCATGAGTAACTTTATGTCAGGTGTTTCCGAAGATGTGGTTAAGAAGTATAGGACCACGATGTTTGTTAAGGAGATGGATATATCCAGGTTGATGACTCATGCCCAGAAGATTGAGGAAAAAAATATTAAGGAGAGGGAAAGAGACAATAAGAGGGCTAGAATAGGTCACGTCAGTTATTCTCAGCAGAGGTCAGATGGTGGTAATCACTCTCAATTCTATCCTCTGCCAGTTCCCCAGTGCCTCAGCGCCCAAGTTTAGACAGGATCAACGGGATAGGGCACTAGGCTCTAAGTCCTAGGGTAGTGTCACTAGTCGGCATACTCCTTCAATTTGCAAGAAATGTGGTAGGAACCACCAGGTTGAGTGTATGGAAGGCAACAATAATTATTTTGGATGTGGCAAGCTAGGTCATATATTTAGAGAGTGCCTAGTGGATTTGTAGGGAGGCAAGGGTGCTCGTCAGTAGAATTAGGCTAACTCCTCAGCGACTCCAGCAGGTCACCCGACTCAGTAGGGTGCCTTGTCTAGTGCAGGTGGTGGCCAACACCAGAATAAATTTTATGCTCTCCAGACTCATCAGGATCAGGAGGGTTCCCCTAATGTGGTCACTGGTGATGTTTCGTGGTTTTGTGACACTTTTGACGCTTAAAACATGGAATTGGAGTATGTTCCTTAGTGATTCTTAGTAGATTTGATATGTTTTTGAGTATTGTGCAGGAAAAAATGTTTTGGAGACTAAGTACAGAAAAAGACTACAAATTTTCCTGAAACTGACTTCTACGACTCAACTCCACGAGTCATGAATGCTTCCATGAGTTGTGAAAGTCAGTCGTGGAAAGAGTACTGCAGATGGTGCCTAAAGCCTGAGTTCTATGAGAGGTTTTTACGAACTGTGGACCTTTTTACGAGTCATAATTCCTGTCCATGGAACCTGATCAAATAAGGAGAAAAAGTTCTGATATTTATGAGGCCATTCCACGAACCATGATTCAGTCTATGAGTCGTGGATGCCATTCGTAGAAAAGAAGTTGCAAGAAGACAAACACTCTGAGTTCCACAAGGCCAACCCACGAGCCATAAATCAGTCCACAAACTGTCAATTAAACTCGTGGAAGTGAACCTGCAGCATGGCAAAAGCTCTTAGTTTCACGAGTACTTTTGATGACCCGTAGAAGTTTCCACATACCATAGACTATGTCCGTGGAAGTTTCCAATTCCAGTTTTCCTTTTTTAATTAGGATAGGATATTTGATGTCTATAAATAGCTTTCCTAGGTTTTCTTTTACGTTTTATGCTCTATAATTTTTAGGAAACATATTCGTAAACACTTGGTATTGATTTGTTCTTGGTTTTGAGAGATTGACACATTCATAGTTCTTGATTCTTGATTTCTTATTCAATTAGTCAAGTTTCCTGATTTCTTTACTTTTTCTTGTAAGTATATGATCATGAATGCTTTAATAACTTCTGATTGCTTTCTTATGAACATGAGTAGCTAAATCCACAACTAGGGTTGTGGGAACCATGGCAGATTAACAAAGTAGGCAAAATACTTAGCAACTCTAGGATGAGGTTCATGCATGTATTGTTCTTCCCTTCGCTTTGATTGCTTTTTAACGATTGCAAACGTTAGAACTCGCCTTATTTTTACTTGCCGGACCAAGGAGGTAACAAATAGGAAAAGGGTTGGTTACAATGGATATTTGAGGCTATCAACCCTCATCTAATAGCTTGACCTTGTCTGGGAATAGCAAATCTGGGATCAAAGATAAGGGTTAGTAAAGTATACACCCGTAGACGGACGAAGTTGCATGGTGAAATTCATCTATCTAGGGGACCAACCATTTAGGTGAACCTAACTTACCTAACTTGCATGCTAAGCACCATAATAGATTGATAGTACAATGCCTACAGTGTTATGAACTCATAGGGAACACACTCCTAGTCCATCTTCTCTTTGAATCACAACAATATTGATACTTGCTAATTACTGGTTACTCAATAATTTACGAACATCAACTGTTACCTAAAACCTCCCTTAGGGAAATAATCCGGCTAAGAGAGTGAATACACATAGTTGAACAAGACCCTACTATATTCCCGGTGGGATCGACCCTAACCTTGGTTAGGTTCTATATTTGAACAACAACCACTTTATGCTTATTTTGGAGGTGTAATTTAGGCGTATAAAATTTTAGCACCATTGCTGGGGAATATGGTTTAGGATTAAGAGAAATTGTGTTATTTGACTATTAGTCCTTATTTCCTAATTTTTCTTTTTCTTTTGTTTTTGTTTTTGTTCCACAGGTTGCACACTTGTGCATACGGAATATGGTTTAGGATTAAAAGCAATTGTGTTATTTGACTATTAGTCCTTATTTCCTAATTTTACTTTTTCTATTATTTTTGTTTTTGTTCCACAGGTTTCACACTTGTGCATGACCAGTACAAGGGGTCAAGGCAATCCCCTGATTCCATTCGATCCCGAACTCCCACAAACTCCCACGAACTCTGTGAAACATGGTTAAGGAGGGAATTTATTAGACACCTGAACATGACACAATACGGATGCTGGCTGAAGAATAGCAGAGGCAAAAGGCAGTTGAAGACGCTCAAATTGCACAAGATGCATAAGCTGCAGATGCACTTGCTTAACATAATGCTCAAGATGAGCAAGCACGACAAGCTAGACAAGAAGC
Source organism: Jaltomata sinuosa (assembly GCA_003996215.1). NCBI lineage: Eukaryota > Viridiplantae > Streptophyta > Magnoliopsida > Solanales > Solanaceae > Jaltomata > Jaltomata sinuosa. The sequence goes on along the minus strand of QJPP01000926.1, from coordinate 162,413 downwards.
TTCTCATCAAGTCTCACTAGATACTCAAGTTGCGATAGATAAGATAGCTCGAGACAATGTACCTCAAGATCCAGTCGCACCAAGAGGGAATAGAGGCTGACATATACAACAACCTTGACACGTCCCTTGGTACAATCTTGATGATGATAATGTTGATGACATAGGGACAACATTCCCCATTGTACTATCACCGCTACATGTTGCTACAATGTTTGATATTACAAGTACTATGATTCAGCTGCTGAACCTGAAGGGATTATTTGTTGGCAAGCGCACTGATAATGCAAACTTGCACTTAAAGAATTTTGTGGGGATCTGCAAGGTGTACATCCATCCAGGGGTAGATCAAGATACTATCAGATTGTGGCTCTTTCCATTCTCTTTGACTAAAAAAACCAACACTTTGTCTTGCAGAACTACTTGATGCTTCAATATACACATGGATGGAACTGAGAAGTCAGTTTCTAGAGAGGTTCTTCCCCCCATCAAGAATGTTGTAGCTAATGCAGGAGGTCTATAATTTCAAGCAGCTACCCACAGAGGCCCTATATGAAACATGGCTTAGGTTCAATAAGAAGCTGAAACAAGTACCAAATCATAGAATCCCTTCGGATCATTTGATGGAGATTTTCTATGGAGCACTGAATGCAAACAACAAAAAAGTAGCCGATATAGTCACCGGAGGAACATTCATGGAGAATACTTGCATCGATGCTTCTTAGATGCTTGATAGAGTCATAAAGATGAACATGGCCTGTCATACGAGAGAGGTTAAGAGCTTGGCAGAAACTTATGAAGTTGGGAAATCTATTCATCATCAGGAGCTGCAGGAGCTTAGACAGGGTTTCGCAGGGTTACAAACGACTGTAGATCTGATTGCAAAACAAATTCTTAATGGTAGTTTGGAGAAGGTGAATGCTGTAGGTTCACAAGGTAAAGCACCAAGACAGGATGTACATGACTCTAATGAAGAAGTTAATTATCTGAATGATCAAGTTTTTGGGTTTTTGGGCTAATGGACCAGGAAATTAAGGTCGAAACAGAGATAGGGATGATAACTACAACCGGTATGGTTATAGAGATAAGAGCAGGAGTAGATACATGGATGGTGACTGGCATAAGACAGACGTCTACAAGAATGATAGAAGCATCCTATACGTCCCTCCTGGTAACTATGAAGCAGGATCTGATCAGCTGACTATCAAATATATGATTGCCAAGGTATTGCAGAAGGTGGAGTCGACTGATGGGAACTTGAAGAAGATGCGTGCTGACATATCAGGCATGAATCAAAAAGTAGAGGCACATGCTGTCGCCATCAAGCAAATCAAGCAACAGATGAACCACATGTCTGCAAGCTTAAACCCACGTCAGAAGGGTACCCTTCCTAGCAATACAGTCCAGAACCCAAAAAATGATGGGCATTGCATGGTGGTGACTACTCAAAGCGGGAAACAAACTGTTCATAAATAGGACAAACCCAAACTCTCAAATACCTTCTAGCAAACCATAAACACTATTATAATCCTCACTAGACATTGCAAAGCGCATATACATGAAGGAATGCATAAAAAAGCATAAACGTCCTATTGACCTCTTAAAGCATGGAAAAGGAAATTCTTCTAGAACTGACCTTCCTCTTCATTCATCATTATAGACATTATTCTCGTTAAGAAATTCATAAAAATTTGAGAAAAGAAATCATAGGCACGATTCATATCAGATATTTAGATATGGAAATATTAGAATAGCTTGGATACATTGATCATCTGACACAATTCGTAGAGCATGAATGACATAACATTGAACATAAGTTTTATCTAGTCTAAAATACATAACATGGGATATGAGTGAATTGGACATGGAATAAGAATAGGAATTTTGACTTAGATGTTCTCTTCTTGTACTAGAGATAGATCTGGATACTTCATTTTCATAAAACCTTCAGAACATATCTTGGTATTAGGTTACCCTTAAACCTCAAATTGCCTTCAAAGCACCTTTAAAACCTAATATTGATCTTGTAAAATATTTCTAATGGTCTGGGTTATTCTTGAGACGCACTTCAAAAACATTCACCATTTGTGGTATGACTAGTAGTCTTTAAACTCAGCAAACCTTCTCAAGCCAGTTTCTCCACTTTATTCCACTCTCACCATTTTTTAAATTATAATTTACACCAGGGAACATATAATTACTAAGATCTAAGTCTAGTTGCAGGCCTATACCGTGATCAAGCCTAATCCAAAGGTACAAAGTTCTACATTAATGTGATCATTCTAGTATAAATTACAGGAGTCCTACGTTATCTTTCCCTTAGGAACCTTCACCTTTTAATGTTGATCAAATATTATATTTTCTAAAGTTTGATAGAATTTCTTTTGCATATAGAGTTATCCCAAAGAATATTATTTCTTCGTATCACAATAATAAACTACCCTTAAGCTCCTACAAAATGTAATACAATGCAATTGTTCGCACATTCATATATATGACATTCAAGACTATCACTATATTCATTTTATTGTTCCTTTGTAGCTAAAGCTATTAAAGATTTTCTCCATTTTTGCGAGCATTCCTACCATCAACAACTGCACATACTTATACAACGAGTCACACAATATATTTTCATCAAACTATTACATATAATTAAATCTTATCTTACATTTCTTCTATACTAATTAGCTTAGATAGAACAAGTATACCCATGGTTGTTATAGAAAGAGAGTATCTACTCTCTCTCCAATATTTTTCTTACCTAGCTCCTTTTTACTATCATCTATCACCTACAAATGAGAATCATTTAAGGAATAGAGAACAAGCATGAATTGTATAAAATATGAATAAAGTCCAAACTCTTGACCATATACATGGGGAATGAATGGACCATTATGTTTTAGAGTATGAGTATCAGGAATAAATGGGATATTGTTCAGTCATGACTTATTCTCATTATAAAATCATCACCCAAGATGCGGATCATGAAATAAAGTGCAATAGGCATGAGTACTTTGTACACCAAATGTATAAAGCATGAATAGGAAGTCCTTTTGAGCATTTACATGATATAGCCATCCATCATCATCATAAGAGAAAGTACATAGGACTTAGAACAAGGAAATCATAGGAACAAATCATACGGGACATTTAGACTTAGCATAGTACGTGACATAGCATGAATTCATTAGACATTAAGGGCATATCATAAGAAATGAGTTCATAAGACTTAGGATAACATAAGACATGAGTTCATAGATCATGCACAATATAACATATGGCTTGAATTCATGGAATCATAGAGTAAGGTTAGGATCGTTGCCTCAAGTATTTTATTCTTGTTCAATAAACATAACATGAATAGTAGTTTGCAAAGAGGGCTTGGACCTTAGACATAGGTAATGTCATAAATACATAAGATATGAGTAGAGTGTCACCTTGAACAAAGTAAAAGGAGTACATTAGAATAAGAATGGATCATTATCACAATATTACATTTTGGAACCCTTCATGATTGGGACCTCAAAACCTATCTTGGTTCTTCACTGTATCATCTCCCACTTAGTTGAAATTGACATTCTAAGTCTACCGACCTCTGTTCTGGACTTAGTCATAATTGGATTGCTATACATGATCATGGTAGGGTCATTTTTAGCGATATCTCTTAACTTCCTCCTTGCCTCTAAGGCTATCATAATATGACTCAATACTCTTGTTGTCTTACTTATCCACTTCCCCAATCACCTAAAAATCTGAGTTTATCATAATAATTTACTCATATCACACCTTCTAATTTCTATCCACCTAATTTAGGGATGGCAATGGGGCAGGACAGGGTGGATTTTAGGCTATGCGGCGCGGGCAGGTTTTGAGTTATGCAGGGCAGGGAGGGTTTAAGGTTATATGGGGCGGGAGGGAGGGTGTGAGGTGGATTGAAATATTATTTTTCAAAATATATGCGGGGCAGGACAGGTTACGAGTTTGGCAAATAGAACAAAGCTCGTAGTGTAGAGACGCTCTTACACCATATTTGTATACAATCCATGTGCGCAAATTGAAAATAAAAAAATATAAATATGTGATCACTAAAAAAATAAAATCAAATTAACCAACTCAATTAGAAACTTAAATACCAGAAAATACTAATTAATAGTACTAATTACCTTGACAGTTTCAGAACATGCACATGGAGCTTCAAGTTTTTACAACTTTGCAATTCTTCATCATGGAAAATTCTACGTTTGTTGAAGCAGAGAAGAATTCATAATCATCAACATATATTATCACTTCTCTAATAGCTATATATTGTATTTGAGTACTAAAATTTATTAAATTGGTATTTCTATGATTGATTAGTCCTAACCTATTTTATAAATAACATAATTTTTAGTTTAAGATGTTAAGTGAAAAATTGACAATGGGTCATTAAAATATGTCGCAACTCAATAAAAATGCAAAATGAAATAAGGAAGAAAACATAAGAAAGGTGAGACAGAGCGGGCTTATGGAGGGTGATAAGTTGGTAATCTACCAACTTATTGAGCTTTAAGCATGAATTATAACCTTAATCTTATGCTTATTTGATGGATTTTATGTCTTTAGCCTCTCATGTTCAGACATTCCTAAGATTTGATGCAAAAAAAGGATTTGAACGCAAAAAGTAAGAAAGGAAGTAAAAAACCCAAGCGATGAGATAAGGATAGAAGTCAAGTCAAAAAGTGGTATCTACGAAGCACAAAAGGTCACTTGCAGGCGCAAATGGGTTGCAAATGGGAGGCAAAATCCAAGTCTTAAGATATGAATTTTAAAATAACTGCCCTTTGCAGTTGCAGGAACAAATCGATTTTTACGACCCACAATGAAGTGCAAGACAATCCAGTTCACTAGCAACAATTCAAGGGACTTGCGAGCTGCAAGTGGGCAATTGCTCCTTGAAGTGGATCACAAATGTCGATGCAGAGGTTTTTTTTCTAGATCTTTTAGTCGAAATTGGAGTTTTCAAGGATGAATTTTGGGGATCTGAACCTTTAATTCCAATTCTGAACATTCCTTATTAGGTACTGTACTAGTTAGGGAGAAAAAGTACCTTGTGACTTCATCTTCTCCAATTGGAAAACATCATTGTTGATAAATTAAAACTTGGAATTAGATTTATTTTTCTTATGGTTGATACTAAAGAACACTCTTTGGGTATAATTTCTCTTTCTCTTTCCATGAGTGTAACGACCCATCCTATTGGAAAAAAATCTAGTGTTGTATCCTCTAGAGATGATTCATGTCTCATGGTGTAATATTTGATAGTGTGGTATCCATTAATAGATAGCCAAGTGTCACGACCCAATTTCTGAAGTCATGATGGCACCTACAACCCCCCAGTAGGCGAACCAATTCCCGTTGCTCGAAATAGCTAGTAATGGGCTATTACCTAACCAATACGCTCAACAAGCTGAGATAAGCAGAAGCAGAATGTAAAGGTAGACAAAATGGAAGCAAAACTCGAATATAAATACAAAAAGGAAACTACAACAACTCCAAGACTTGGTATCAATAGTAAAGAAACATCTAATAGAATACAAGTGCTAGTAGTAACAAAATACAACATAAATTGCCTCCAAAAGTACAAGGAGCAACAGTACAACAGATGAGATGTAGACAAGCCTCGACTGTCAGGCGCTCACCCTAGTCTCAAAGATCCAGAAGCTGCACGAGTCTCCAACGTGATCAACGGCGAAAGCTCAGCTAATATCTGCACCAAAAAGTGCAGAAGTGTAGTATGAGCACCAAAACAATGGGTACTCAGTAGGTATCATCAGCCGACTGAGCACATATAAGATATAAAAGCAGTAAGTAACAGATAGCAAGAAAGCAGTCACTGAAGCAATAAGCATGGCACAAGGAGCTAGCATAGATCATCCATAACCAAGAGCTTCAAGTAACACATGCTAGCATAGAGATACAATTACATAGAATCACAGGTGAAGGAACGGAAAATGCACCTAGAGTCCTTGCACAATAATATAAGTAAGTAGAGAGAGAGTTGAGAAAATGGCGATATACCGGTAACCTCAAGTAGAAGGAAAAGACGGAGAGTAGTCTAACATACTAAAAATGGAATCAACCAGTATAAGGAAATCATAACACCAATCCAATCACATGATAGCATAACCAGGGAATCACCTCACAAGTACCACCCTAGGATGAAATAACTAGACCACAATAAACGAGAGATACCACTCAGCTTCCCACAAGAATAGAACCAGAGTCTCACACTCTGCTCAGAAGGTCACACAAAAGTGACTAAATAAGATAGGACTCCCTAGTCCTCACAATAATCAGATATCCCACAACCGAAACCTCAACAGGTTAACCATCACTAATCCTTAACTAACCGAGTGCCAAGACAAGCTTTGAATAAAGACATGAGTAAAATAGTCTACCTACAGTCCCAATGGCCGCCCGTACAACCGAGGAACACAATCAAGTGAAAGCAAACCCTCCGACATCCCATACTACATGAGCGTACACTGAACACACAGCCAACAAGGGTGGAATCCAATGTATGATATGATATGATATGATATGATATGATATGATATGATATGATGTGAAATAGAACCAATGTATACCCTTCCCTCCGACGCACGCAGCCTGAAGCCCCAGGCCCAGAGTGGCAAGGTCCATGGAGGTCCCCGACCCTATACTAAAATTTAGTATCAAGACATGTCATCCAGAAGTAAGTTCGGGATCAAGATAGAGACCCAGTCTCGAATATGCATGCCCAGACTCTGTCCAGGACTAAAGTAGTAGAAAATGCCTCAAAAACCCCTCCAAGGGTGCCCGAGCATAACCGGGTCTAAAACTGTAGTAAATCAAGTCTAGTGCTCCGCCCTGGAGAGACTAGTATCAGTAATAAAATCAAGTCTGGTGCTCTGCCCCGCAGAGACTAGTATCAGTAATAAAATCAAGTCTGGTTCTCTGCCCCACAGAGACTAGTACCAGTAATAAAATCAGTGCGAAAGCATCCAAAAATCCCCTTTTCTATCATCAACAGTACCAAAAAGGGTCCCCAGGGCCATGCAAATTTAGGAAAACTGTCAGTAGTGGATCGCAGCCAAAACTGTAGTAAAACATGCAGGGGAAAACCTTTTTCATGGATGATATGCTCGCACACAAATTTAAAAGTAGCCCAACGGCTCACAACAACTCCTATCAGCCCTGCACAGGCCCAACAACTACTCAGCAGACATAACCAGCCTAAAAAGATTATCTCTATGTCCGGGTCTCGCGGACATTCCCCAAATAACCCACTATCTATGTTTCATAGTCAATACAAGGCCACACATGACCACAAAGGTAATATACAATACTTCGTGAATACTACAAACAATGTATGAAATAGACGGACGAAAGGCGGACATGGTCTGGGGTACCAACCTATAACAACCCATCCAAGGATGCTAATTAATGCAATTATAGCCTATATACGTAGAGTATAGATAGGGAAAAATCATAACCTACCTATCATCCGATGACTAGCTGTGGGAACGACGTCGTCCAGACTCGAACTGCTCCGGGAAGCTCCAAATCACAAAAGAATACTTTTAACTGAAGCCCCAAAGGTGTCTCTATGAAGGCTGACCAACAAAGGTAATGGAACAATTGCTAGAATCGACGAGGCTGCAAGAACGAGCCATAGCCATTTGATAAGGTGTTAATGTCACACTCGCGACCAGCCAACTCCAAAACATAAAATGAGGCTAATAACAATAAGAAATGGCAGCTAAATCCAACAATAATATGTTAACCACATCTCAAAGGAGCAACGAGCTCCCGAGGCACTCTTTCAAGGCGTACTTCACGTTGTCCAATCCAATCACTATCGTATGCGATCCCAAAAAGAATCGCACAATTTCCCAATCCCTCCAGAACCTTACCAGAACCAGAACACCACAATAATAACCAAACATAACAAGATAAAGGGGCTGTCCAAAGCCACAAATCCAAAATACCATTTCGTGGCTAAGAAATCCATAAAATAATACTAGAACATATAATAAAGAAGGAGGGTCGTAGGGGAGAGATTTCCTTGACAAAAATATTCAATATCCCAAGATTAACAACCTGCCTCCTTGCAGGAACAACAAACATAGCCAAATCCAACAAGAAACTACTACAAGTTATCGAAAAATACAACTTTTCGTGACTAGAAGCTTAGAATTTTGATCCAACAAATAGATAAGTGTACGGGATCCATACCTCGCCAATATAACTCCATAGATACTGCCAAATACTTAAAAATCACCTGATATCTCTCTGCATCAACACCCATGAATATACGCCATGAAATCGATGGGGAAAACTATACCAAAATGACGAGCTCGCGACGTAGAGCAACTTCCGTTAAACTTCCGAATTGAAAGGATCAAAGTCCATGGATTATTTATGGACTCTCCCTCTGATTTTCTAAGAATTTTGGGTGAAAAAATGAGTTAAAACGAAGGAGAAATCAGCTTTTATAAGCTGAACCGACTTAGGATGTGGTCCTCACTTTGACGTGTCTGCTTGTGCAGTATTACGAAAATGTGAATATCTATCTATTATCAAGTCGTATGGATGAAAGATTTAGTGCGTTGAAAACTAGACTCGTATACCTTCGATTTGGTATATTGGGGGCCTACTAACTCTTTATAGATAGGGAGAAACACCCCAAGACATTTAACCCAAATTTGAAGAGAATTCCTTAACGGAATTTACAATAACTTTTTCCGACTTTTGTTTCGCAACATGCTTGACTTAAAAACTTATCATACGACCATTTTGCGATTATAATACCTCATAACACATCCTTCTTAGTATATTAGAAACTATTAGTCTTACCCCAAAGGCACGAGTTACTTAAAACCTTCAAAACGGGCGAGGTGTTACACAATACATTTCTTTAACTCAAACTTTCGAGTAAGGGATTTCTTTGACCTAGAACATTGGTTTAATTCTTTGATATTACCATTATCAAGAATGTTGTCGGAAGTCAAAGATTTTCAAAGTTGAAGCTCTAAAATGAGGAACGGCCATAAAGACCAAACAAACGGCCTAAGCACCGAACTACCAGTACCGACAAGCCATAAATGACTTGGCCCGCTACAAGTAAGCTCTAATGGTACAAGAAAGGTGAAAACTTGTAAATGACCGGAAGGGTCATTACACCAACTGGTGTAAGGTCCCGTAGGAAATTTCAGGACAATAAACAGGTTCATAGACTCTGGTTATGATGTTTACCATATGGGGATCAATTCATGATGTGTAGAATCAAGGTGTATATTTTGAAATGGGGAGTTTAAGCGGAGTTCCTGAGTTTTTGGTTTTAGTACCGCTGTAGCGGATGAAATCCTTCTATGGTGAGTCCATCATAGCAGTCCTGTTCTGCCATAGCGAGCTTGGCAAGTCATCAATGCTTGCTGTAGTGAGCTAAGTCTCACCACAATAATCTTGCCATAGCAAGAAAGAGATCACTGTAGCGAGAGATGAGGTTATATTGCCTGACTTAAGTCAGTTTTTTATGTTTTATTCCACAAATGCCCAAAACTCATTCTATATCTTTAAGAAGGCAATTTTCCCAAAGGTAGGGTGTTTTACTTCGTTTGATGTAAGTTACTTCATTAACCTCTTTGTTTAACAATCATTAATCCTTGTAGAATCATTAGGTCATAATTTAATGGTGGAATTATTAGGTTAGAGCCCTAAATACATGAAAAGTGAGAAAAATCCTATGGGTAGGTAAGAATTCACCAAGAGTTGATCCTAGGTTATTATTTAATACTTCCTTGCATGAATTTAGTATTCTAAACATGATTAAAATGAATTGAGAACCTTGAGTTTCATAAAGGTGTGATCTTTAGCATAAAAATAGCTTAAAAGGGGGGAATTAGAGTAGAAACTCCATGAATAGTAATCATATGAATAATGTGGGGCTAGTTGATGGTTAATTAACCCTTATGGAATGCTATAGACCTCGAGTAAGGATAGAGTTAGCGGGATAAATTCTCAAGGCCTAAAATGAAAGAATAAATAATTAATTACTCTCTGTTGTTTGTCTGTCTAGACTTTGAATGATCTAAATCATTGAGGAAGGGCAAGGCTATTGCTAGATAGCTTATGGATTGGAATTCTTCAATTAAGTTAGGTTACAGTTTAATTGGAGTTAAAACTTGTTTAGTACTTGTATGTTTTTGAATTGAATAACTTGTGATTGGTCTTCAGACATACTTGAGTTGATTATTGTGATCATGTTAATACTTGAATGAATAGGCTGTGTATATTGAAATTGATTAAAAAATTTATAATTATAAAGTATACTTGTGATTAGTGTACTGTGTTATATCTTGAGAGATAGAGTCTTTGAAGTATAGGTACATATTGTTTAAGGGGTCAGGTACCACAAGCCGGTTCATATATTAAAACTAACATTGTTACTAGTATAGATCGGGTACTATGAGTCATTAAAAATATTGATACTGATATTGTTTTATGGACTGGGTACCATGAGCCAGTATGGTACATAGACTTTGGTGCATCCCCTGCAGGTTATGACTTATAGGGAAGAAATAAGTCCCTTTAGCATGTGTGTATACACTTACATTTACTTTTACATTGTTGTTTGATACGGTGAGTTGGAACAACATATTAAGAGGAAGCTAAGGGTACTGAGTACATTTGTGAAAGTGAGGTGGACATAGGTCCCAGTAAGATGTGACTGTCGAGAGTGCGAGTACTTGAATTGTTATGATAATATTCAGTGACTTATATGATTTTATTATCGACCTTGTTGGCTTGACTTGAGGTGATTATTTGTTGATTGCACTATTTTCTAACTATTAACGTTCATTTTACTTGTTATTTTATTTAATTGTGTACTTGTTCTAAACTAAGTTGACCTATGATGCCTACCAGTACATAGTAGTTTGTACTGATACTACCATATACTCTTCTTTTATTGAGTGGAAATCATATTCCAGCTCTTCTTTTATTGAGTGTAAATCGTGTTCTAGAGGCTCAGACGCGACCTTATCTCTAGCCAGGACAACTGACTTCGATTCAAGGGTGGGCTCTACATTTCAGGATGCCATGGATCTTTACTTGGGTCATTATCCCTTCTTCGGACGATGAAATTCTTTTATTTTTGATTAGTTCTGTACATCTTAGACATGTTTGGTTTTTTAGAGTTTTTGTATGATGACTTTAGGGTCTTGGAGAAATGTAATAGATAGTGATTTTTTTCCGCACTTACATTGTTTGGTTGGTACCTAGTATTTATTATTAATATAAGTTGGTTTTATTATCAATTCATCTAAAATTGGTTAATTGTTGGGTTAAATCTTGGGTTAGATAGTTCTTCCACTGGAGGGTTAGTGTGGGTGACACTCACAACCATTTGGGTCATGACAATAAGTAGCTAATTCCATATCTAGGAGTGTGTGCAATGGTAGGTGTGTAATTATGACTCAGTATTGATTAATTGCTCTTAGATTTGATTATATTTTATGGGTCCAATGATTTCTTCAAGTTTAATTATAAAATTAGTGGTTGAAAACATTGATTGAGTTCTCTGATTCTAATCTGATTAATAAAGGGGATTGAAAATGGGTAAGAATTCATTGGTGAGGATTAGGAAAATTTCAAATCTAAGGGCTAAAGCTAGAGATAGTTTAGTCCACTCAAGATAAATTGTTTTGGTTAATTATTCATTGACTTTGGAGTTTGAGAGAACCTAAAGTATACATGCTCTTTGATTGAGAGACTTTGAGTATAGACCAAACCAACCTACCCATATTGTAATCAAATCAAAGGCATTATAAATCCCGATTGTAGTTACTACCCTATCAAAAGCACACTTCTAGACCTCTAATCCTTGATTGATACAATTGTGTTACATTGATAATTTTTTACTCTTGATTCAAGCGAACTTCTTACAAACAAACCCCCCATTTTTACTTATTGTTATTTTTATACCATGTGCAAGCTAATAGTGAATTGAAATATAAGATTTCTTTAATCTCTGCCTAATTCCTGTGGGATTGAACCCGACTCATAGTTGGCTAAATTATATTACCAACAACCACATACATCATTTCTTGATTGAGAGGGTGAATTTGGGCATTATCAGTTTTTGCATTGTTATCGGGGATTAGTTTATAGATACCATATTTTTGTGTGTTGATTCACCTTAGTATTGCACCTTGTTTCATTTCATTTTTTTTGTTTTTTTCTAGGTGACAACATGAGTGCCAATGCTAGTGACACCGCTAGTTTTGATGGTTATATGGATGATGATGACCCTATGGTTCATGCTAGTGTGGCAAGTGCTATTCGCCTACCTCCAATGGTATGAAATGACGTGTTTCATGTTACAAGTACAATGTTGCATCTATTGCAAATAAAGGGACTATTTTGTGAACTCCCGCACAAGGATGCGAATCGCCTCATCAAGAATTTTGAGGAGACTTGCCAACCCTTCAACTTCACACATATTAGCCAAGAATCAATTCGCTTGAGGCTCTTTCCATTCTCCTTAATGGGGGAAGCTACTACATAGCTTGAGGATCTTCCAGAAGGTTCTATTACATCTTGGAATAAGCTCATTGAACATTTCCTTGGTCGGTTGTTCCCTCAATCCCGTATGATTCAAATGTGTGATGAAATCACAAATTTTAGACAATTGCTGGGCGAACCTCTTCATGCGGCATGGTTGCATTTTAAAAATAAAATAATACAATGTCCAACCCTTGGCCTCCCCAATGAAGCTTTGTTGAAATATAGGTCCTTGGATTTGATCATTAAGGCAGTTGCTAATAATTTAGCTGCTGATTCTTTGATGGATAAAACCTTTGGTTTTGCTAAAGCTTTGCTTGATAAGATAACAAAGACAAATTGTGTGTGGCATAGTCAGGAAGCCAAGGTGGAAACATGTGTCACCTCTGCCATTGTCACTAAGAAGATGAGACTAAATGATAAGGAAAAGGAAGAAGCAATGGCTAAAATGATGACGCAACTTGACTTTCTAACCAAACATGTGATAGGCGCTGGGATAAAAAGTGTAAATGCTATTTGAGCCCAATGGAGTAGAGCACATGATATGGATGATGTGTATTTTTTGTATGATGAGTAGGCTTATTTTATCTCAAATAAAGCGGAGGGTTTCCACCCTATTTACCAAGGTGCCAACCAAGGCTCTTGAGACAAGGGAATAGGAACCAAGATTGGAATAAAGACTGTGATAGGACTTGGAGAGACTGAGAAAGAGATAGAGATCGTGAATCTAAATGGAGGGACAAAGATAGGGAAAGAGATAGGTACAACCATCGGAGTTCTAACTCCTATGTTCCTCCTCCTAAAGCCAATGTAACCGTACTTCAAATAGGGGTGACTGATCTCGAAAGCTCAAAGATTGAAGATATGATTGCTTGGGTATTGAAGAAAGTTAAATATATAGATATAGGTGGTTGGGAATTGAAGAGTGATGTGTCCACCTCACTCAAACTGTAAGCTCCTATCAGCTTTTATAAAACATCATGAAGCCCAAATGATTCAGATGTCATCTCAGATGAAATCGAGACTCAAGGGCAAGCTCCCTAGTAATACATATTCAAATCCAAATAATGATGCACATTGCATGGAGATAGTCACCAGGAGTGGAAAAATGTTCAAAGGTATGGTAGATGATGCTGAGGTTATGGTGGGTAGAGGGAAGATGAGAATAAAAAAATACTAAAGTGATAGGTAAGCCAAGTAAACCCTTGTCAGAGAATGATGCTAGTTCCAAGTGTGATGCTGCAATCTATGAATGTCAAAAAGTTGATGATGTTGTTTACAAGGAAGAGGTAAACCCCACTATTTAAGAGGTGATTCATATTGAGGAGGAGAAGGGAGACAAAACCTCAAAACCACCATTACGGTTCCCAAAGTGTCCTCCTTCTTTCCCTTAAAGATTGAAGAAAAGAAAGAGGAGGCCCAATTCAGTAAGTTTATTGATATGTTGAAGCAAATTTTGGTAAATATCCCATTGGTGGAGGTTTTTTCTACAAATGTTGGTTTATGTGAAGTATATGAAAGATGTGTTGAGAAAGAAAATAAATGTGGATGTTGGCATAGTGGAGGTATCACACCACTGTAGTGCCATCATAGAAAGTAACTTAGCTCCAAAAAAAGAAGACCCGAGAGCCTTCACCATCCTTTCTACCATTGGGGTTTACCGAATTTCCAAGGCATTGTGTGACCTCGGGGCAAGTATAAACTTGATGTCCCTTGGTATCTTTAAGCAATTGAGTCTAGGTGCTCCTAATCCCACTTCTATGAGGTAGCTCATGGCGGATAGGTCTATAAAATGCCCTATTGGAATTTTACATGATGTATTAGTGAAAGTGGATAGGTTTATTCATCCAGTTGATTTCATGGTGTTGGATTGTGAGGTAGATTTTGAGGTGGCCATTATTTTGGGGCTCCCATTGTTATCCATCGGACGTGCTCTAGTAGATGTTGAGTGTGGGGAGTTAAAATTCTGTGTGGGTGAATAGGAGGTCACATTTAATGTTTGCAAATCAATGAAGCCACTAGATGACTTTCAAGTGATCTCTATGATTGACACAAGTGAAGAGCTGGTTGAGATGAATTTTGAAGGAAAATTTAGAGGGGAATCATCGGATGAACGTCTTATAAAATGTGATGAGTTAGTGGTAAGGGACCCCAAGAAGTTTGGAAAGCCCAAGAAGGGTTTAGATTCCTCTATCTACCCAAGTTCGGAGTGAAATCCTAGTCCACCACAACTGAGATGTTTATATTGGTCGCAATGACACATTACCAATTTCCACATCCATGGGGTTAAGGAAATGCCCAATTTTTCTTATTCTTCTTTTACTTTTGCACTCTCTCAAACTCCAATGTCAGAAAACCTCTATCTCCACAACCCTTCAACTCTTTCTCCTACTCTCTTTCATCACCAATTTCCATCGCCATCCCACTTCTCTAGTGAAACCCACTAAATCCACCATTAACAAAGAGATTCAAAGGTCTACTCTCTTTCTAGTTTCACTCCTCACTCTCAAACTCATTGTTGGTATGCTCTTTTACGTTTAAATCTTGAATCTTTGTTGAACATGAGTTACATTGTGAACATACTAGTATCGATTCCCCATTCCCCAATCCCTTTGATTTTTCATGATTGAAGTGAAATTTTGGGTCTATTATCATTATCTTGTATGTTCAAATGGTGAATCATGGTAGATAACTCATTGATGTTTTGATTGTTCATATTGGTTCACTACTTGATTTTAGTTAGGGTGAAGTCTGAGTAACCCCGCTTGATTGTGATGCATGATTTGGCTCGATATAGATTGGGTGAAGTCTTTCTTAAGAAAAAAATGTTATTTCAATTAAGTTATTGGTAGAAGTCTGTCAAAATGTGATGTGATGAGATAAGTTTATTATCTTTATGCTAGTTGATTCTGATTAATAAAAAATCTTATTATAGTGAGCGAATTCGGTTAAGAGTGTGAGTTCCATGCACATTGTGTGGTTATGCTAGTTAATTGAGCTTGTTGCTTGATGGTTCCTGATGATGGATTGAATGATGACTCTCTTAAGGGAAATTATCATTTTTGTGTTTAAAAAGTCAAGTGTGGGTGAATTCTTATTGGTTAATCCCTTCAGGGAAGTCTGAGTACCCATTGGGCTAAGGTCGTGGTCAAAATTATTGGTAAAATGTTGAAATTAGCTTATGGTATACAAGGGTATTCACTATTACCAACTGCGAGCCATAAGTGTTTCCTTGCAAATGCAATTGTAATGCAAAGGCTAGGCATAAGTTTACCCTTCACGGCCTGGCCATTTGCGTGGAACTTATGGGCACAAGTATTCACTTGCGGCACACAAGAGAACCACAAGTCCCCTTAAAATCTTCAAGTGCCACTGCCTCGATTTTGTGCCTCACTTATGGGCCGCAAATGCCCATTTGCACCTTCAAGTGGCACACAAATGTTGAGCAGTCAGTTTGCAACGCTCTTCTTTTTTTGCTTTCCATTTTATTTTATTTCTTTGATTTTCTTAGTCTATTTTCTTTTGCATGTACTCAAAAAAACAAAAATATTTTTGTTTCTTTTGTTTGGTTGGCTTCTCACCTTCTTTTGTAGGCACTGTCTTTGAACAAGACCAACCTTGCCAGAAATGCTTGCAAGGATAAACCTAAGGACAAAAGCAAGGCTAAGAGCAAAGACAAAGTCCCTGAGGTTCCTACCGCACCTGTGAGTGATGAGGAGCAAATTCTCTTTTGTGTTGACGGTATGAAACCCTACTATCTCAGCTTTTGTGAGAAAAAGGTTATTACAGATGAAAATAGATTCAACTTGGCGGGTTTAAAAGATAACTTCCCCAATATGATGAAGTAGTTCGATGAGCATGATTGGACATCATTTATTGATACGCTGGGGGCATATTTCTTGGAGTTAGTGTGAGAGTTTTATGCCTCATACCAGGCAAGATAAGGTTCCAGAAAAAATAGAGGACTAGTTGATAGTTTCCTTGCCTACCTTCTGTATTGGTGCGGGGAAAGGAGATAGACAACACCCCCAAAATGATCAATTCCATTTATTGGCCAGACCAGATACTGGGTAGACCAGATACTTTCAAGGACTGAATATGATGAGAAGGTAGCCGCCAAAGACAGTCAATATGCTTGGGTAGCTGGCATTATTGATGAGGGTCAGCCTCTTTGGGCCACATCTGGTGGTGAGATAGTTTGATAAGACCTAAAATTAGAAGAAAATTTATAGCTTGACTTAGTTTGCTCCAAGTTTAACCCATCTAAGAATGATCAAAGGGTATCCATTGAGACATCCATTTTGATTGAATACATCATGATGGGGACCCATATAAATTTTGGAGAGATAGTGGTTGTGCAACTCAATAAGAGAGAAAGACAAAAGGCCACATCCATGCCTTTCCCTATTCTCATAAGTTTTCTCTGTGCTTGTGTGGGGACTCCCTAATTTGAGCCTCTTGATAAGTCAATCTTTGCTGGTGGTGTTATTGATATAGACCAGAAGCGGGATAAGACTGCTCCCAAGGTTAATAAAAAGAAGCTTTCTCAAGGTTTGGCTACTTCAGAGGATACTATTACTGATTTAGCATCTTTGGGTTCAGCTGCTGATTCTATAGATGCGTTTACCATTCATTCCGGATCTAATATTCCTACTCCTGTGGTGTTAGGAAATGCTCCAGCTGAGTCAATTCCTTCTATCCCCCTTTATTATCGCAACCTCCTTTGAGTAGCGATCTTTAATAGCTTACCAGCATAACTCGCAATAACAACTCTCAATTGAGTTAGTTAGCTTAGGTCATTCCCACCTACATTCAAAGGGCTATCAAAGCATCTCTGGAACCTGTTCTTGATAGTATAAGTGACTTGTGTGCCCGGGTTAACACTTTCTAGGGGTCAGTGGATTTAATAAGAAATGATGTGGATAAAATAAAAGCGGATGCTACACATGTTGTACCTTACCTTAGTTTCTTAGATGATGCTTTAGAGTCACCTCATGGAGGGATGGACCCTTTGGAGAACCTGTTGGGTAGATATGGCATTGCAGGTAGTTAAGAGACATAGGAGATACATGTAGAGAGTCAGGCTAGTTTTGAGGTGACTCGAAACCTCATTTAGACCCAGCAGATATAGTGAGCCTTGTGGTTATCTAGAGATGAGGAAAATGCTCATAGATCTAAGCTAGGTTAAGCTCCTAGGTGTATCAGAGTGCCTACCATATATATGGGAGGTTTTGTCAAAGCATGAACCTCTTCAGCTGCCCAGAGATACCACCATTCCTATCCCTATCCAATTTCCCAGTGTGGGAGACCAGTCTGATGAGGCTTACATTGGTCATGTCACTGGTGCTTCACAGACTTTACAGGTCAGGCATTCCTATGGCTAGTCCTTATCAGGGAGTCTTTACACCCATTTTTTACTCTCTTTATATTTTTACACATTGGAGACAATGCAAGTTTTTAGTTGGGGGTGGGTGTATATTTTGTTATTTTGATACATTTGGATTGCCTTTGTCGGGCTTGGTTTGTATATTTAGGTGATATTTAGCCCTTGTGGGGTTGGCTTGTGATGATGTGCTTGATTTTGTTATGCTTGCATATGAGTGTATGCCATTGTTGAGATAGTTTAACGTGTCTATTGTCTTACTACCCATGCAAATTGCAAATTCGCCCTTAATGCCTTCACCGAACTAATTTTTCAATGATTCATGAGTGCAAAGTTTCACAAATTCACCTTTGACAATAGTAGTGGCAATAAACTCTGAAGGTTTTCTTTATGCCACAGTTCTTTCCCAAGGATCATTTTCTTTATTTTTCTTTGTTTTTATGTTGTTGAATCGAGTGGAAATTCTCTATGATAGATTGAGAGATGACTTTCTTAACGAAAAATGTCAGTCTTACTATTGTGTGCCGAGTCCATGTCGCACTTGTCTTGAGCGAGACCACCAAAAAAAGTTTCTTGGTAAATAATTTAAATTTGAGAAAAGAGGAGAAAAGAATTCAAGCATTCTCTTTGTCATGATCTTTAAATTTATTTGTTGTCTCTTTGTTGACAAATGAATTGCTTGAAATTCAAAATAGCTTGTCAAAAGTCATTCATTTTAATTGGGTTTCAAAATAGATTTTAACCTCGAGTGTGTGTGATGCCTTGTGTGGTGAGATCTTTGTGTGTTCTTTTGCATGCATTTAGTCTTGAACTTGCCAGGGTTGTGATTCAAGGAGAAATCCTAGATGTTTCTTAGTTTGAAAGATGACCTTAGGCCCTCTTTGAATCGTCACTTTACCAAAAATCCCTTCCCTTACATTAATCCTAGTCAACCCCTTTTGAGCCTTTAACCTTTGTTTGACAACCATGTTACACAACTTTCCCTCTTTAAAACCTCTCTTTTGGAACCAAAAATCCCTAATGTCTTAGAAAATAAAGATGTAGGCTAAGCACCTATGTTTTGGAGGAAAAGAAATGAAATTATGGGGGGATCGATGTAGGCAAAATCCATAGTTTGGGGGTGTGCACAATGAAGTTCAAAGGAGGTATTGAGCTTAATTTTGGGGGTAGCACCTAGTGAAAATCATGTAAATGGCTTGAAATGACCAAAAGGTTGATAAAAGAAAGAAAGAACTGAGCTGGTGCTACCCTTCCTTTTGAATGTTAAAAGAGTAAAACGAGGGTGTTGGGATAAACGGTTTGGAGAAGACTTAGGATGTGAGAGGGAGAAACAAAGTGAAGTCAAATCAATGATGTGAGTGGTGCGTTTGAATGTCTACTAATAGCGTTAGGGAGGTTTTACTCACTTATCCAAAATCATTACCTTCCCTTCACCCCAACCTTCATAGATACCCTCAAGTCCTTAGTGATTCTGAGCTTTGAAACTCTACATTAGTGGCGAATTACACAAAGGTCAAGCCTATGGTTCTATGTGTGCACACTTGAAGTTCTTTGAGAGAGTGAGTGTCATTTGTTCTATCCTATGATCCCTACTGTTGTGAAATGCATGATTCTAAGGAGGATTCGCTCTTGTTATGAATGAAATTACAACCTTGGGGTAAGTGGTGAAGTCTTGATCTCAATTAGGGGGAATAAATGCGACAAGCTGTAAAGTGAAATGCCATGACCCGATTTCTTAGGTCATGATGGCACCTACGACTCTCCTGTAGGCATACCAATTCTCATAGACCAAACCATCAGTAATGGGCTACTATCTAACAAGCACGCGAAAGAAGCAATGTACAAGCGGAAGCAAGAGATAAAGTAAGTAAATAAGAAACAGGATATTATATATATATATATAATATATATATATATATATATATATATATATATACTATATATATATTATATATATATATATATGAAAACTAAACCATCCCACGACCTGGCACCACAGTATAAGAAACACTATGACATAACAGAGTACAAGGGTCCAAAAGAATATGTACATTTGTCTATGAATAACAAAAGAGTACGTAATACAAAAGAGGAGATAAAATGTCACGACCCAATTTCTCAGGTCATGATGGAACATATAACCCCCCAGTAGGCGAATCAATTCTCGTAGACCGAAACATTTAGTAATGGGATACTACCTAACCAATACGCACAATGAACATAAATAAGCGGAAGCCGAATATAAAGATAAGACAATGCGGAAGCAACAACCCAAAATATATATATATACAAATGATACTACACCAACCCCAAGACTTGGTATCGATAGTACAAAAGCTTCTAATAGAGAACAAGTGCTAGAGGTAACAAAAGCTAAATACAACTATCTCTGAATATACAAAGAGTATCAGTGCAAAAGATGAGATGTGGTCAAGCCCTGACCGTTAGGCGCTCACCCAAGTCTCGAATATCCCAAAATTGGCACGAGTCTCCAACGCGATTAACGATGAAAGCTCAACTAATATCTGCACCAAAAAGATGCAAAAGTGTAGTATGAGCACCAATTGCTAAACAACGGGTACCCAGTAGGCATCATCGGCTGACTGAGTGAATATAAGATATAAGAACAGTAATATATCAGATAGCAAGAAAGTGGTAACAGAGAACAATAGAGGAAGCACAAGGAACTAGCACAGAGAACAGATAACCAAGAGTTATAAACAAACAATGCTAGCACAGAAAACAAATATACAATTGATACAGGTGTAAGAAAGAGGGACGCACCTGGGATCCTTGCAACAATAGTATAAACAAAGAGAAAGAGAATCAGGGATGTGGCGGTATACAGGTAACCTCAAGTAAGAAGGGAAAGAAGGAAAGCAATCCAACAAAACCCACTAGAAGTCATAAAAGTAACGGAAACATACTAAAAACACCAACTCTCAAGATAAGCAAGAACCGGGATCCATCTCACAATTTACAACCTAGACTGGAATAACTAAACCACCAGAACCAAGAGTTCTACTCAGAATCAAGATAAGGAACAACGTCCGATAAATCACAACCGCTCAGGAGGACACACGACGGAGCCTCAAAGATATAGGACTCACTAGACCCTCAATACTCAAGCCCAAAACTCAGAGCCTCAACCGGCTAAAGCTTACCAATCCACCAAGAACCAAGGACTATAACAATCTCTATAAAATGATAGAAAGTAACATAATCTACCTACAGTCCCTCCGTCCACCCATACAACTGAGGAACACAATCAAGTGAAAATAAATCCTCCGACCGCCCATACAATTGGAGCGTACACTGAACACACAACAAACAAGGGTGGAATCGGCGTGCCAAATGCATGATAACAATATGATGTGAAAGTGACCGGTATGTTCCCGCCCTCAGGTACCTCAAGGGCCCATATAGATAAATATACGAAAGCTAGCACAATTAGAATACAAGGAGAAAATAATCATGCTCGGTTAGCTACTAGAAATATATATATCATAGAACACAGGTGAAGGAAAGAAGAACGTACCTAAATCCTTGTAGCAACAATATATTTTAAAGGGAGTTTAAGAAATAGGCGGTATACCGGTAACCTCAAGTAAAAAGGGAAGGAAGGGAAGTAACTGAACATAGACATGCTAGCAGTGAATCACACAAGGTAAGGATGATCAAATAAGAACCCACAAGTAACTATAGAATGAACCAGTACTACAATAGGATATAATAAGAGTAAATCTACCTACAGTGCCAACGGGCGCCCATACACCCGAGGAACACATTACAAGTGAAAACAAACCCTCTGGTATCCCATACTACCAGAGCGTACACTCAGCAAACAACAAACAAAGGCAGAACCGAACACAAATATATGATATGATGATGTAGGTGAAACCAGGAGTGATAGTAGTATCGAATGTACCTCATCCGATGCCAATAGGCTAAGTAGGTAGGATCCATGGAAGGATGTACCCGTATACCTCAACTACACCATATAACCCTCCTCTGGCACTCACAACACATAGCCCCTAGTCCGTATCGACAAGTTCCATGGAGGTCCTCAACCATATACTAATTCTCAAAATATCCAATATAATTTCCCGGAGTATATCCGAGTCTAAGACAATAACCGCGAGCTCAAAATGAGTGCCCAGAGCCTATCCAGGTCGAAATCAGTAAATCATGTCTCAAAACCCAAACAAGGGTGCCCAGAGCATAACCGGGTCTAAAATAGTAGTAAAACAAGTCTGATACTAATCTCGACCGAGTCTAGTATGGCCTTAAATTATCAGTAAAACATGTCTAGCACTATGGCTCAGCCGAGTCTAGTGTATGTCTGAAAAACGATGATAAAATCATCATTTAGTCTCTTCTACCCCAAGAAGATCCATAAAAGTCAGTTCTAAACCATTTTATTACCAGTTTTACTTAAAATGGGCCCTCGGGGCCTTACAAGATTTAGAAAACAATTTATAGTAGGTCAGCAACCAAAATAGTAGTAAAACATGAAGAAAATCTCTTTACATGAATTATAATGGCATGCTCAAACACAATCAACAGCCCAACTACTCACAATTAACCTATCAGCCCTGCACAGGCTCCAATCACTCTATATCATAGATAACCAGCTCTTCAATTGAGATACTGATGTCTGAGACTCGCAGACATTCCCAAATAACCCACTATCTATGGTCTAGAGGCATAAACAAGGCCACACAGGGCCACACAGGGCCACAAGGGTAATACTACAAACTAAAATGAATACTACAATGATACGAGTGAAAGAAGATAGATAGAAATGAAACAGACTAGGTCAAGGGGGCCAACCTAATAAAACCCAACCCAAGGATGCTAATTAGTACAATTATAGCCTATATACGTAGAGTCTTATATAGAGAAGACCATAACCTACCTATCTTTTGATGACAAACTGATAGAACAATGTTGTCCAAGCCCGAACTGCTCTAAGAAGTACTAAAAATCAATTACAATATCAAGAAGGTAATCTACATGTTAAAACAAGACTAACAGTACCCATATTGCTAAAAGTATAGCCGGGTCAAAATCTGGGTCACAAGCAGGCCCGTGGGTCGTGCAACCGAAAGCTAGAAACGAAAAACACAACACTGTTCCCCATATTCCCAAGAGTACATGCTCAAAAATTAAGCAGAATTGGACCAGCAAAAAGGGCTCAAACAGCCAACAACTAAGAGAGTCAATGAAGGAAATTAAAAGGGATATACCGGAAATTAAGCAACAAACTTACCGAATTGAAGACAAGAAATGATCACGAACTAGGAATTAACACCCTAGCACCCAGGAATGAAGCCACACAGAGTTTTGGGGATCTTGAGCACTATATAAATGGAGGAAGTCATTTAAAGGGTGAAGAAATTAAGAGAGGACTAGTTAGACTACAAGAGGTCCTTTTTTGCAATCGTGAAGGGACGCCACGCAGGCGTGAGGACCACGCTGGCAAGACATCATGATCATGAGGACTATCTATGCAGTCACAAAAAAAACAGAGGTAGGGAATACATCGCGGTCGCGAGATGGGATATCACGATCACATAGAGCAAAGGGGGACGGGTCCATAGGCCCTTGATTGCGATCGCATGAAGGGACCCTCGCGGTCGCAATGCCCAATGAGGCAGACCATCACAATCACGTGGCCTCTCTGAGAGTCGCAATTAAGGTCTGAGGATTGCACCTGCTATAGCAACCAACATAAAATCTGAATAGAAAAAGTCTCTGGATGGGCCCACAAGACTCATCTGGGACCCCATGCGCGTAAACAAACTATGCTACCGCACCAAAAATGGAATTTCAAACTCAAAAAAATTCCCAACGAAGGTTGATTTAATGAAAAGTTCGCCCCATACCCAAAGGGCCAACTATTTCCAAAATGGAATCTAAGGGCCAAAAATGAGTCCAGAAGCCTTGAGACTCAAACCAAAGGTCCCTCTAGCCCAAAGTCGACAGTCCGGAGCTAACTACCAGAATCTCTCTGGACCTCAATCTCCTGACATCTCTTTCCAAAATAGCAACTGACTCCTCAAAAAAAGCCAAACTCTCATCCAACTGTATTAAATCCCACTACAACACATACGACTCATCCAAAATATAATGCCGCAATATCAACACATGGAAAACTGGGTAAATAGCTGAAAATATCAGAGGAAAAGCTAACTGATAGGCAACACCACCAAATCTCTGGAAGATCTCAAATGGCCCAATATACCTGGGCTTAAGCTTGCCCCGCCTACCAAATCTCATCACGCCATTCATGGGAGATATATGGAGATACACCAAGTCACTAATACTAAACTCTATGGCACAAAGTCTATGATCTGTATAGCTTTTCTGCCTACTCTGGGATTTTTGAAGTCTGTCCTGAATCACTCAAACTCGATCTAAGGAATCACGAAGCAAGTCTGTACTCTACGGTCTAGACTCCAAACCATCAAACCAACCCACTGATGATCTACAATTCCTACCATATAATGCCTCGAAAGGTGCCATACCAATGATAAAATGATAACTGTTATTATATGCGAACTCTGCTAATGGAATAAACTGATCACAAAAACCTCTAAAGTAAAAAATACAAGCTCATAACATGTCCTCTAGGACCTGGATAGTCCTCTTGGACTGGCCATCTGTCTGAGGGTGGAATGCAGTACTAAGCTGAACCTCTGTACCCAACTCTCACTGAAGAATCCTCGAAAATTGAGATGTGAATTGCATGCCACAGTCTAAAATGATAGAAGCTGGGACCCCATGCAAACGAACAATCTCACGAAGGTAAATTTGAGCTAACCTTTCTACATTGTAGGAAGAATGAATGGGCAAAAAGTGTACAAATTTAGTCAGCGTATCACCAATTACCCAAATGGAGTCAAACCCTCGAGGAGTGTGTGGCAACCAAACTATGAAGTCCATAGTAATCCTTTCCCACTTTCACTCAGGTGCTCGAACTTAACCTGCTATCAGTTCAAGCACCAAGATACGAACTCTGCTATGTCTTACTTCATACCACTCCACTAGTACAGCTGTCTCAAATCTCTATACAACTTAGCTATGCCAGGATGGATGGAATATCTAGAATAATGTGCCTCACGAAGAATCAACTAAATCAAATCGCTAACTCTCAAAACACAAAGATGACTATCAAAAGCTCATAACACCATCAAAACCCAAAGTAGCCCAGCTGGCCTCACCCTGAACCACCTGATCACGAATGTCGCACAATCATTGGTCCTCAAACTGATGGCTCTGAATTTGATCACCCAAAGTAGAACGAACCTCAATACTGGCAAGAACTATGCTGGGATCCGACAAGTCAAGCCTAACCAAATAGTTAGCCAAGGACTGAATGTCCAAGGACAACAACTGCTCTGAAACTGAAAGTAAAGCTAGGCTGCCCATACTCACTGCCTTCAAGTTCAAGGCATCTGCTACCATGTTTGCCTTGCCTAGATGATACAGAATAGTGAAGTCATAGTCCTTCAGTAACTTAATCCATCTCTGCAGCCTAGAGTTTAGCTCTCACTGACTCATGATGTACTAAAGATTACTGTGATCTGTGAAGATCTCACAGTGAACCCCATGTAAGTAGTGCCTCCAAATCTTGAGCGCAAAGACTACCACCACCAAATCCAAGTCATGAGTGGGGTATTTGCGCTCATGAAACTCAGCTATCTCGATGCATATTCTATCACACGACCATGCTGCCTTAATACACAACCAAGACCAATCGCTAAAGCATCACAATATACTGAGAAGCCCTGACCCTGAACTGGCAAAGTCAACAATGGAGCTGAAGTCAATAAGGCCTTAAGCCTCTGAAAACTATCCTCGCGCTGATCTAACCACTGAAATTGAACATCCTTCATAGTCAGCCCAGTCAAAGGTGCTGCTATGGAAGAAAAACCCTCGACAAACCTACTGTAGTACCCTGCTAAACCAATAAAGTTGCGAACCTCGGTGGGAGTAGTAAGCCTCGGCCAATCAAGAATTGCTAAAATCTTTCTTGGGTCCACTCTAATCCCATTCTTAGACGCTACATTCCTAGTAATGCTACTGACTCAAGCCAAAACTCACAGTTTTGGAACTTGGCATAAAGTCGATGATCTCTCAAAGTCTGGAGTATAATCCTTAAGTACTTCTCATGATCCTCCTCACTCCGCGAGTATATCAAGATGTCATTGTTGAGGACTATCACAAATGAGTCCAAATATGATCTGAGCACCCTATGCATCAAGTCCATGAAAGCTGCTGGGGCATTAGTCAACCCAAAAAACATCACCAGGAACTCATAGTGGCCATAACGTGTCCTGAATAGTGTCTTAGGGATGTCCTTTGCCCTAATCCTTAACTGGTTAGAGCCTGACCTCAAATCCATCTTCGAAAATATGGCTGAACCCTGAAGCTGATCAAACAAGTCATCTATGCGCGACATCATATACCTATTCTTCACAGTCACCTTATTTAGCTACAGATAATCAATACACATCCGCATCAACCCATCTTCTTCTTCATAAATAGAACTAGAGCACCCCAAGGTGACACGCTCAGCCTAATGAAATCCTTAGCTAACAAGTCTTAGAGATGATCCTTAAGCTCTCTCAACTCAGCTGGAGCCATACAATATAGAGTAATAGAAATGGGCCTAGTGCCCGACTCTAACTCAATAGAAAAGTCAATATCTCTCTCAGGTGGAAGGCCTATCAGGTCTGTCAAAACACATCTAGGAAATCTCCAACCAGAAGAACCAACTCAGGAGAAGAAGTGTCAAAACTAGTATCTCAGACATATGCTAGATAAGCCAAACACCCAAAATTAACTTCCTAGGACGAAGGCAAGAAATGATCCC
Source organism: Jaltomata sinuosa (assembly GCA_003996215.1). Lineage (NCBI taxonomy): Eukaryota > Viridiplantae > Streptophyta > Magnoliopsida > Solanales > Solanaceae > Jaltomata > Jaltomata sinuosa. Next base: position 135,567 of record QJPP01000926.1, on the reverse strand, counting down.
AGATAATGTGCGGCTAATAGAACCCTGCCACAAAACTGGGGATACACCAGACACAGCTATGGTAACAGTCTTGGTATAGTAATCAAAAACCAATCCATAAGGGGATAACTAGTCCATTCCCAGAATCACATCAAAATCTAACATATCTAATATCAACAATTCACCCCAGGTCTCCAAATCACCAATAATAATCATACAGGATCTCACAATCTGATCCATTACTAAACAATTGCCTACTGGAGTAAAAACAAATACAAGAACATATAATAGCTCACTAGCCAACCCCAAACAAGGAACATAGTAGGTAGAAACACATGAACACATAGATCCAGGATCAAACAAAGCTAAAGCTGATTGGTGGCATATAGAAATCGTACCTATGATCACCGTATCCAAGGCCTTTGCTGTAGGTCTACCCGAGACTGCATAAAACTGATGCTAATCTCCACTAGACCGATCGCCATCCCTACCACCTATTCGAAGATTTTGTGCACCACTTCGACCCTGAATACCACCTCCTCTAGCTGGTGGCTTCACTGCTCTGAACAGCTGGCTGAACTATACCCTACTTGGGCCAATCTTTGGCATAATGACTGATGACACTGCACTCATAAAAAGGCCATGACTGCCTAACATGCCGAGATGAATTTGTGTGGACACCACGGCCTGATGCCACAGAAGCTATACCTCTCGATGTCTAGCCACTGTAACCCTGTTGACTACCCTGACCCTGCTCAAACTGAGACCCACCTGAGTCTTGAAGTGATGCTTGAACTGGACGGCTAGTCACACCCTGATGTTGCTATGGCTGATACCCTCAGCCCGGCTATCCTGAACCTCTACCACTAAAATGGGAACTACTATAGCTGCAATGATGTCGTTGCCTCTTATCTCTGACCCTCGGATCATGAGAGTGCAAATCCTTGAGAGTATAAATGTGGTCAGCAATAGCCTGGAAGGATCACCCACTGGCAACTAATACCTCAGTTGTCTTTCTAAGCTCTGTTCGCAACCACCAAATAAATCAACAAACTCTATCTGGATCGGTAGGAATGATCATAGCCCCAACTGGAGCCAACTAGTGAAAATGAGTCTCATACTCAGACACAAACATAGATCCCTGCATTAGCCTGGTGAACTGCTCTCTCTGATGCTCATGATCACTTTGAGGTAAGAACTTGGACATAAAGGTCTCATAAAACTCTCTCCTAGTCAATTGAGGAGATGTAGATGGTCTGTAAGCTACCTGGGCCCTCTATCATAACTTAGATGGTCCCTCAGCTGATAAGTAGTGTAACTAACCCCGTGAGTCTCCAATAACACTAGATGGTGTAGCATCTCCTCACAAGTGAAAATAAAGTCAAGCGGATCTTTATCAGGAGTATCGAAGAACCTCGGAGGTGCCAATCTCATAAATCTATCAAAAGCCTTCTACTCCATCTCTATGATAACTGGGCGAGGAGTAAGAGGGTGAGCAATAGAAGGTACTAAAAAAACCTCAACACGGGGAACCGCAGTAATAGGCTCCGCTGCTGAACTCTGAACACCCAGGGCTCCCCCTTGAGTGGATGTCTGTGCCACATCTGAAGGCTGACCCTCAATCATGCCCAATTACTAAAGAAGTAAACATCGGATATCTGACCAAGGAGCTGGGGCTGGTGCAGATACAAATGGTGGTGCCGGCCCTGGTGGCACCGGCGCTGTCCCCTGGTCCATAAGATGCTGCTGTGGGACTAACTCGGGCTCAACATCAACCCTAGTACCTCTAGTGGGTGGCTCTGCTTGGGCACGTCCCCGACCTCTACCTCTATGACCACTCTGGCCCCTAACTGGAGTTGGGTGTACTGGGGTCAAAGGCTTACCCTCACTAGCTGCCAAAGATCTCGTATGAGCTATCTGCGGAAGAGTGAACTAGAACAAATGATATTTCCAGGAACTATCTATGATAATATGCACGATATAGAAGCAAGGAAAGATCCATGTTTCCTAAGATGCCAATGTAGCCTTTCGAAGATTGAGTACAGACGTCTTTGCCCCTGACCCGTAGGACTGTACTAGATATTGGATCCTATACCGATGACACCAATGAACCTAGGCTCTGATACCAAGCTGTCATGATCCTATTTCTCAGGTCATGATGGAACCTACAACCCTCCTATAGGAGTTCCAATTCCCATAGCCTGGAATGGTCAGTAATGAGCTATTATCTAACAAGCATGCAGAAGAAGCAATTTACAAGCGAAAGCAAGAGATAAATAAGGAAATGAGCAATAGAAATATATATATATATATAAGAGCTGCTACTACATAACAGAGTTCAAGGTTCCAAAAGAATATATACATCTGTCTTTGAATAACAATAGCGTACGTAATACGAAAGATGATATAAAATCCAAGCTCCAATCACCAGAAGCTCACCCTCAGCCTCAGATGATCCAAAAGCACTCTGCACGAGTGTCCATGAGTCAATGGCGATGGACCACACTAGGATCTGCACCAGGAATATGCAAAAGTGTAGTATGAGCACTAATTGCAAAGCAATGTGTACCCAGTAGGCATCATAGGCCGACTAAGTGAATATAGGATATAAAATCAAAAACTAATAGGAAGCAAAGAAGGTAGTCATAGAAGCAAATGGATAAATACACGGAAGCTAGCATAGATATAATACAAGGAGAAAACAATCATGCTCGACTAACTACTAGAAATATATATATCACAGAACACATGTAAAGGAAAAAAAGAATGCACCTGAATCCTTGCAGCAACAATATATAGTAAAGAGAGTTTAAGAAATAGGCAGTATACCGATATCCTCAAGTAAAAAGGGAAGAAAGAAAAGTAACTGAATATAGACATGCTAGCAGTGAATGACACAAGTTAAGGATGATCAAATAAGAACCCATAAGTAACTATAGAATGAACCAGTACTACAATAGGATATAATAAGAGTAATTCTACCTATAGTCCCAATGGGAACCCATACACCCAAGGAATGCATTACAAGTGAAAACAAACCCTTCAGCATCCCATACTACTAGAGAGTACACTCAGAAAATAGCAAACAAGGGTTGAACCAAACACAAATGGATGATATGATAATGTAGATAAAACCAGGAGTGATAGTAGTACCGTATGTACCTCTTCCGGCATTGATAGGTCCCGTAGGTAGGATCAATAAAAGGACTCACCCGTATACCTCAACTACACCATATACCCCTCCTCCAATAGTCATAACACGTAGCCCCTGGTCCAGATCGACAAGGTCCATGGAGTTCTTTGGCCATATACTAAATCTCAAAATTTCCAATATAACTGCCCGAAGTGTATTTGAGTCTAAACCAATAACTGCGAGCTCAAAATGAGTACCCGGAGCCTGTCTGGGTCTAAACCAGTAAATTATGTCTAAAAACCCAAAGAAGGGTACCTGGAGCATAACCGGGTCTAAAATAATAGTAAAACAATTCTGACGCTCAGCTCGATCGAGTCTAGTATCACCTCAAATTAGTAGTAACATGTCTAGCACTACGATTCAGCTGAGTCTAGTGTAAGTGTGAAAAATGGTGATAAAATTATCATTTAGTCTCTTCTACCCCAAGAAGATCCATAAAAGTCAGTTCTAAACTCTTTTATAACCATTTTTATAAAAAACAAGCCCTCGGGGCCAAGCAAGGTTTAGAAAACCATTTATAGTAGGCTTGCAACCAAAATAGTAGTAAAATATACAGAAAATCTCTTTATATGAATGATAATGGCATGCTCAAACACAATCAACAGCCCAACGGCTCACAATCAACCTATCGGCCCTATAAAGGCTCCAATCGCTCTATAACATAGATAACCAGCTCTACAATCGAGATACCGATGTATGAGACTCGTGGACATTCCCAAATAACCTACTATCTATTGTCCAGAGGAATAAACAAGGCCACACAGGTCCACAAGGGTAATACTACAAACTAAAACAAATACTACAATGATATGAGTGAAAAAAGATAGACAGAAATAAAGCGGACCAGGTATGGGGTGCCAAGATAAGAAAACAACCCAAAGATGCTAATTAATACAATTATAGCCTATATACTCAAAGTCTAATATAGAGAAGACCGTAACCTACCTGTCATCAGATGACAAGCTACTGGAACAATTTGTCCAAGCCTGCATTGCTCTGAGAAGTCTTAAAAAGAAATCACACTATCCAGAAGGTAATCTACTCGTTAAAATAAGAATAATGGTACCCATATTGTTAAAAGTATAGTCGAGTCAAAATTTGGGTCATAAGTGGGCCCATTGGCCCCGCAACCCGAAGCCAAGAATAAAAAAGATAGCACTTTTCCCTATATTCCCGGGAGTACATGTTCTAAAATTGAGCAGAGACCAGCAAAGAGGGCTCAAATAGCCTACAAACTAAGAGAATCAAGAAACAAAATTAAAAGGGAAATACCAAAAATTAAGCAAGGAACTTACCGAATTGAAGACAAGAAAAGGATCATGGACTGGGAATTAACACCCTAGCACCTAGTAATGAATCAACATAAAGTTTTGGGGAGCTTGAGCTCTATATCAATGGAGGAAGTTGTTTAAAGGGTGAAGAAAATAAAGAGAGGATTATTTATACTGCCATGGGTCTTTCTTCGCGATCGCGAAGGGACCCCACACAATCGCAAGGACCACACTGTCTAGTCTATCGTGATCACGAGGACTAGCCACACAGTCACGAAGAACACATAAGAAGGGACTACATCGTGGTCGCGAGGAGGGATCTCACAATCGCATAGAGAACAGAGGGACGGGTCCACATGCCCTTCATCGCGATCGCATGAAGGGACCCTCACAGTTGTGATTCCTAAAGAGGCAAACCATTGTGATCATGTGGTCTCTCTCACGGTCGCAATTAAGTCCTGAGGCCTGCACCTACAACAATAACAACCAGAAAATCTGAAGGGAAAAAGTCTCTGCATGGGCGTACAGGACTCATCTGGAATCCCGTACACACAAACAAACTATGCTAGTACACCAGAAACAGCATTCCGGACTCAACATAATTTATGAAATTCCTAATGGAGGTCAATTTAACAAAAAGTGAGCCCCATTGACAAATGGCCAACTATTTCCAAAATTGAACCTAAGGGCCAAAAATGAGTTTGGAAGCCTCGGGACCCGAACAAAATGTCCCTCTAGCCCAAACTTTACATTACAGATCTAACACCATTGATGGAATTTCCATCCAAGATTGGTGTAAGGCCCTGAGGCTACCCCTAGATATAACATGATGCTTAGTATCACAAGTGACCCAAGCTAACCCATGGTCAGGCATGACTAGATAATTTTCTGATAAAATATGAACTGTATGGAAAATTGAAAATATTTAAATATCTATGATCAGAAAGAAGCCCAAGTATGTCTGGATATAAAATATGTATATAAGAGTAGAATTATGTCTGAAAAACAACACTAACAACTCGATAGCTCAATCTAGTCTATGTCTGAAAGCCTCTAACTTATATGAGTTGCTGGGACATAGCCCCAGCTAACTCTAATAATCTGAAATTAAGATGTAAAGACTAAAAGATAAAAGCATATCTAGAATCCTCGCGCTATGAGGACTCACCACTGAAGCTACTGAGTAGGGACTGGGAATCAAGCTAAGCGTGGTCTTGATGCTGAGAGCCTGAACCTAGATCATATACCATGTAGCATAAAAGTATGCCTCAGTACTTCGAATGTACTGAGCATGCGGGATATATGCAACGCTGTACACATGAATACTGAACATGGAAATAAATACTGAAGCATAAACTGAAAGATAACCTAGAGACAGTGACTAAGTACTAACATGAACATATATTATACTGAAATGAATGACTGAAATGAATACTGAGTACATGGTCAATGTAATATAAGTCTGTCTGTGGGAGGTACGATTAACTGACATATCCCAAGCTGAGTTAACTATGGGGCCAACCTGTAACCCTGGATAGAAGGGTGTTCATACCTTTCCAAGGGTACAAACAATTCTGACGTGGATTCACTAAACTGATATCCGTGAGGAACAAGGGTTTCAAGCCTAATATGATGGGTGACCCCTTTAGAACCTACAATGGTGCCGTAGTTCTGGGACTCAAGGACTGCTACCAAAGGTCTCAGCCTAAACTGGCGGGTAAGCCTTCATCCCCTCGTCTACTCGGTGCTAAGTCTACTCCCAACTGAATACATAAGAAATGAAATATAAGCTAAAATACTTGATAGCTCAAATACTGATAATCACTCCCAGAATGCAACATACATATACTGAAATTAATGGCATTCTAATTCTGAAGCATGATTATTTGAATCATCTGCCTAGCAAGTATAAATTATGAATACTGAATTTTTACACAACCTAGGGTTATTGAATTCTGTACATGTGACCATGCTAATTCTCTAAAAATATGTAATTTATATCACATAAGCAATAACATCTAAATTGCAATGAATCCCTAAAATTTAGGACCCCTAGGTCTGAATAATTTATGGAGAACTAAAGAAATGAACTTAATCTGGGGAATCAATGGGTTAAAGGAACCCATTGATGAAATCCCATATACCTGGATGAGGGTCTATAGAGAAATCCTTGGATTTTTGGGGTTGAGCTTGAAGAAGACCTTCTGCTTATTTTTGAGAGAAAACTTTAGCCTCTTTTCTCCTTTTCTTTCTAAGTGTCTGAAAATTTTAGGAAAATGAGTGATTTAGGTAGCTTTTGACTAATTAACTAGGCTTAGACTAATCAAAATGATGTAGCTTAGGCCTTAAAGAGAAAGGAAAAGTCTAGAATACCCCTGTGAATTTTTAAAAGAAAGCTACTGAAAATCGCAACTCAGGTACCACGACTTCGTTGACGGACCGAAGTCCTGGATGACAGACCGTGAACTGAGTCATAGATCTGTCCATGAGCCTTGGGGGTTCTCTAATCTTAAGAAACCATGAATTACAAGACGGACTGTGGGTTTGGACAACCATCCATGGTCTGGCCCATGGTCCCTGGGCCACAACTGTGGGTCCTCTGATGTTCTGATTCCATGAGTCCACAACACAGACCATGGTTATGAACGATGGTTCATTGTATGACTCGTGGTTACTGGGCCCTGAACTGATGGTCCTCTGATTAAGGGGACCACGAGTTCATAGGACGAACCTTGATTCTGAATGATGGTCTATGATTTGACACGTGGTTCCTACACCCTGAACTCAAGGTCCTCTGAAAATTAAAACTATGGTTGGGATGACAGACCGTGATTCCAAACTACAGTCCGTGATCTTGACCGTGGTTTTTGGAAACTTGATTTGTTTATGAAATTTTTCTGCTGAGTACAGTTAAGTAGATGGATCAGATCTTGGGGTGTTACAATATCTCTCCCTTGCTATCATTTGTTCACGAATGAAGACTAACTAAATTGAGTTTGGAGGGAAAGAGCTGCAATCCCTACCAACTGAATACTAGAAGCTGATATCTGACTAAGTCTAGTCCTGAGTTCATGGAAACATGCTGAAAATACTGGAAAAGATGAGAAAACATGATAGTGAGGCTGACATGTATATGAGAAAACTGAGATTATAAAGAGGAACTAATACCTCAAACTGAAACTGGATCAGAAGGAAAAAGGTGAGGGTACTTAGAACTCCTGGTTGCTTCTGCTTCCCAAGCAGCTCCTTCGACTGACTGATTCCTCCACAAAACTTTTACCGAAGAAATTTCCTTATTACTCAACCTACGAACTTGATGGTCAAGAATCTCAACTGGGACCTCCTCATAGGTGAGGCTATCCTTTACAACCACACTCTCTAAAGGAACAACTGATGTCGGATCACCCACACACTTCTTCAACAAAGAAATGTGGAAGACTGGATGAACCGCTGCTAGTTCTGCTGGCAACTCTAACTCATAAGCCACATTACCAATCCTTTTCAAGATTCTGTAAGGACCTATATATCTGGTCCTGAGCTTCCCTTTCTTGCCAAATCTCATCACCCCTTCATGGGTGACACTTTCAGGAAAACCCAATTCTCAACCTCAAACTCTAAGTCCCTTCTCCTCACATCTGCATAGGACTTGTGACGACTCTGAGCTGTCTTAAGTCTTGCTATGATAAGCTGAACTTTCTCCATAGCCTCATGAACCAAATCTGGCCCAATCAAGTATGCTTGACCTACTTTGAACCAACCAACCGGCGACCTGCATCTATGCCCATAAAGTGCCTCATATGGGGTCATCTGAATACTGGAAAGAAAACTTTTAGTGTAGGAGAACTCTATGAGAGGTAGGTGATCATCCCAACTACCTTTGAAATTGATCACACACGCTCTCAGCATATCTTCTAAGGTCTGAATGGTATGCTCTGCCTGACCATCCGTCTGCGGATGAAATATTGTACTGAGATTCACCTGGGTACCAAGACCTCTCTAAAATGATCTCTAGAAATAAGATGTAAACTGAGGACCCCTATTTGAGATGATAGACAAGGGAACCCCATGCAACTTGACTATCTCACTGATGTAGAGTCTGACATAGTTCTCCGCTTAATCTGTAGTCTTGACCACCAAGAAGTGAGCTGACTTAGTAACTCTGTCCACTATCACCCAAATGGAGGCATGCTGTCTGCGAGTACGAAGTAAACCCGTAATGAAATCCATGTTAATAACCTCCCACTTCCATGTAGGAATGCTAATATTCTAAGTCACACCTATGACTGGTAGCGGACCCGGAATCGAAACCACTAGACCAGAATGTTCCGGAACCGGGGTCTTCAAAGGGCATGGCAATCGGGAACCAGACCGGAACTAGGACCGGATGTACCAGTACTTTTAGCTGTATTCATCCCAGACCGGTACCTACCGAGACCTGACCGGAACAGTACCGGACCAGAATTCCAGGTCCCCCCCTTTTTTAAAATTTTTTTAATTAAATTAAAATTTGATTATTTATAATTGAAAAAGTTTCAAAATATATAACTTATTTTATATTTCTTTTAAAAGTATAACTTAATAAGTTAGACTTTTTTTAAAGTTTAAATTTTAAACTCTTAAAGTTTAAATTTCAAATTTTAAACTCTTAAAATTTAATTTTCAAATTCTTAACTCTAAAATCTTAAAAGTTTAAATTTAAAATTTTCAAACGATACCTAACTTACTTACTTAAGTTTGAAACTTTTTAAACTATATCAAACTTTCAATTTTCAAACCTTTTGAATTTCAAATTGTAACTTAAGTTTGAAACATTTGAAAATTGAAATATATAAAAAAGACTTGTATTAAATTGAAGACAATAATTAAAAAAATTTAAGGCAAATAGCCGATAATTTTATTCATAAAAAATTAAATAGTATAATTTGTATTACAAATATTAAAAGAGGACCTAATCTACACAGCCACCTTCTAGGAAGGGTTCTATTTGAATTAGGCATCAAATTATCATACTAATATCTGTAGCTTTGAAAATAGTCTTGTCTTAGAGCTTCTAACGTTTCTTTGGTAATATTTCTGGAAGTGGTTGTTATGCTTGATCCTTCAATGCATCCATGCCGTCTTCACTAGAATTTACCAAAATATTATCTGTATCATATTCAAATTGGGCAGGTAAACTTAGACGCCCATAATTCCTTCGCTCGATATTGATCCAATCTCTAAACAATACAGATATCTCCAAGCTGTCTGATGCTAATGAATACCTATGTTCCCCAATTTGATATCTTGCTGCACTAAAAGCGCCCTCCGAAGCTACTGAAGATGCTTGAATAGCTAGCACATCTCGAACCATCGGTTGAAGTTTTGAAAATGTCTTCCCGCGACTCCTCCACCATTATGAAAGTCGAGGTTTGCCTTGTGCATCCTTAATACTTTCCCTTCCCTGATTAACATATTCATCAAAATCATTCTTTTCATTAGAAGTAAGATCAAGATAATTTTCTGGCATATCATCAATATTATCTTCATTTGAATATCTACACCTAGAAGTTTGAGGTTTTTCATTAAGTACTACTTCATTTATTCTACTAGAATTATACAAGTCATACAATTTTCTAGCTTCATCTTTTATGCTATATTTAACTATTGTCAAACTAGGTTCTTCGTCATTTTCAATATCTAAATTTGAATATTTTTTTTATCATTAGTGATGTACCAACTTCTTTGTAAGTTGGGTTTAATAAATAAGTAGTTAAATAAATTTGAGGAATAGGAAAATATATTTTTAAATTTTTTGAATCATTGCCATAACGGAATCTTTAAACCTTTCAATATTTTTGAATTTAGAAAATTTATCAGAAATAACACAAATATATGGTAAAACTGAACAAATTGTTGGATAATAAAGTCTGGATATTTGTTTTGTAGCTAAATAAAAAACTTTTAAGAACTCTATAAGATCCTTTACATCATCTCAATCAGTTTCAGTAAGTCTACAATCCATATTTGAATAATGAGCATTCCAAACCATTTTTAAAGGCTTTCTATATTCATGAGTAACTTTAAGCATTTCATATAAAAAATTCCATCTAGTAGAAACTGTTTTTGGAATTTTTCTAGGGGGAAGACTAAATTCACAACAACGGTTTTCAAATTCTGTACGTCTAGTCTTTAGTTAACATTTAAAAATAAAATGAACTGCAGTTTCACATTTTATACAACCATTATTATACATTGCTATACCATCTCTTACAATCAAATTATATATGTATGCAACACACCTAATATAAAAACAAACATTATAAATAGCGCAAAGTGCCAGTTTTAGAAAATCAACAACAGATTTATTATTAGAGGCATTATCAAGGGTGACACTAATTACTTTATTACAAATTCCATAAAATTGTAAAACATCTATAATAGTTTGAGCTATGTAACTACCAGTTTTCAGCATTTCACAATATTTATAACCTAAAATTCTTTTTTGCATGTTTTAATTTTCATCAATCCAATGACCAGTAATAGTAAAATAATCATTACCATTAACACTACTACTCATATCAGAAGTAATAGTCATTCTACAAGTATTATAGTAAAATAAACAATGGAGATATTGTAAATATTGTCCTTGATAATCAAAAATAGCTTTTTTATTGTATTTCTTGTAAAACCTGTGAAAGATAGATTATACACTATTTGAATATAATGAACAAAATCGAGATTTTCAGCAAAACTAAAAGGCAAGACACAAACAACAATCATTTTAGCTAATTCTTCAAGATCTCTTTCTCTACTATAACTGTGATGTGTACTAGGGCCAGAAACATTAGAAGGGTTTAACTGTGACTGAACCATGTTAGAAGCCCCTACTCCTACAGATGCATCAGGAAAGGGAGTACCATTTTTTATTGCATCGGTTATAGCCTGAGATTGTAAAAATTCTCTTTTACAACATCCCAACAAATAATTTCTTAAATATGCTGTCCCACCACCTTTCCCGTGGTTTTATGATTCAAAATACATTTACATTTTTTACAAATAGCTTGAGTTTTATCCTCACTTTGAGTCATAAATTGCCACACAATAGAGTTTTTAGGACGTTCAGTCTTGGGCTTAGCCCTAGTAGGATGTACAAGGGGAGCAGGAGCGGGAGTGAGGAGTTCAGTAGAGGGACTAGTAGCCGTAAGTGGCTCTGTTTCATCATTATCATAAGTATCATTATCATCATATTCATTATCATATTCTATTTCTTTATTTAGTTCTTCATCAAAATTACCAAACCTTATTTATGATCTAATTGAGTATTACGATCAATATTAAAAGGAGTTTCATCAACATGCGTAAAATCATCAGTCTTTATTCTTAATTGAGACACATTTTTAGTTTTAGATTTGGATTTAGAAGAACTACGGCCTTTATTTTTTTTGGTTATTACATTAGTGACCCTACCAAAAAGTGATTTTTTACCTTTGCCAATATTTTTATCACTGGATTCCATATTAAAATAATAAAAGTAAGAAAATAAATTAATTAAAAAATGAAATGAAAAAAATAAATAAGTAAAGAGATGAAAGTTGGAATGAATGTACCAAACGTCTGCGTAAAAGCAGACGTGTATAACCAAAAGCCGAAATTGATAGATGAAACTTGAAGCTTGAAGATTGCTCCAAATTAATTCACCAAAACTTTCAAAGTAATAAAATTAACAATTTAAAAGAGACTATTAGAGAGTAGAAGACTTAAGACTTGAGAGAGTAGAATGTACATGAATAAGAAGATTTGTGAATTGTTGTCACGATCCGATTTCTCAAGTCATGATGGCACCTAGAAAATCCCCAGTAGGGGAACCAATTCCCATAGCCCAGAACGGTTAGTAATGGGCTACTGCCTAACCAAAACGCACCAGCAAGCAGAAATAAGCGAAAGCAAAACTCAAATATAAATACATAAAGGAAACTACACCAACCCCAAGACTTGGTATCGACAGTACAAAAGCTTCTAATAGAATACAAGTGCTAGAAGTAACAAAATACAACATAAATTGCCTCCGAAAGTACAAGGAGCAACAGTACAACATATGAGATGTAGACAAGCCCCGACCATCAGGCGCTCACCCTAGTCTCAAAGATGCAAAAGTTGCACGAGTCTTCAACGTGATCAACGACGAAAGCTCAGCTAATATCTTGACAAAAAAGTGCAGAAGTGTAGTATGAGCACCAAAACCACGGGTACTCAGTAGGTATCATAGGCCGACTGAGCGCATATAAGATATAAAAGCAGTAAGTAACAGATAGCAAGAAAGCAGTCACTGAGGCAATAAGCAAGGCACAAGGAGCTAGCACAGATCATCAATAACCAAGAGATTCAAGTAACACATGGTAGCACAGAGATACAATCACACAGAATCACTGATAAAGGAAAGAAGAACACACCTGGAGTCCTTGTACAACAATATAAGTAAGTAGAGAGAGAGTTGGGAAAATGGCGGTATACCGGTAATCTCAAGTGGAAGGAAAAGACGGAGAGTAGTCTAACATACTCAAAATGGAATCAACCAGTATAAGGAAATCATAACACCAATCCAATCATATGATAGCATAACCAGGGAATCACCTCACAAGTACAACCCTAGGATGAAATAACTAGGCCACAATAACCGAGAGATACCACTCAGTTTCCAACAAGAATAGAACCAGAGTCTCACACTCTGCTCAGAAGGCCACACAAAAGTGCCTCAATAAGATAGGACTCTAAAGCCCTCTCAATAATCAAAAATCCCACAACTAAAGCCTCAACATGCTAGACATCACTAATCTTTCAAGAACCGGGTGCCAAGACAAGCTCTAAGTAAAAACAGGAGTAAATATAGTCTACCTACAGTCCCAACGGCCGCCCATACAACCGAGGAACACAATCAAGTGAAAACAAACCCTCCGGCATCCCATACTACCGGAGCATACACTGAACACACAGCAAACAAGGGTGGAATCCAATGCATGATATGATATGATGTGAAATAGAACCTCTGTATGTACCTCCTCCGGTGCCAATCAGGCCCAGCAGGCAGGTTCCATGGAAGGACTCAGCCTGTATACCTCTACTCCACCGTATACCCTTCCCTCCGGCTCACGCAGCCCGAAGCCCCTGGCCCGGAGCGGCAAGGTCCTTGGAGGTCCCCGACCCCATACTAAAACTCAGTATTAAGACATGTCATACGGAAGCAAGTCCGGGATCAAGATAGAGACCCAGTCTCAAGTATGCATGCCCAGACCTCTTCCAGGACTAAAGTAGTAGAAAATGCCTCAAAAACCCCTCCAAGGGTGCCCGGGCGTAACCGGGTCTAAAACTGTAGTAAATAAAGTCTAGTGCACCGCCCCGCAGAGACTAGTATCAGTAATAAAATCAAATCTGGTGCTCTGCCCTGCAGAGACTAGTATCAGTAATAAAATCAAGTCTGGTGCTCTGTCCCGCAGAGACTAGTACTAGTAATAAAACCAGTGCAAAAACATCCAAAAATCCCATTTTCTATCAACAACAGTACCAAAAACGGCCCCCCAGGGCCATGCAAATTTAGGAAAACTGTCAGTAGTGGCTCACATCCAAAATTGTAGTAAAACATGCAAGGGAAAACCTTTTTCATGGATGATATGCTCGCACACAAATATAAAAGTAGCCCAACGGCTCACAACAATTCTTATCAGCCCTGGCCAAGCCCAATAGCTACTCAACAGACATAACCAGCCTAAAAGGATAATCTCTATGTCCGGGACTCGCGGACATTCCCCAATAACCCACCATCTATGTTTCAGAGCCAATAAATGGCCACACAGGACCACAAGGGTAATATACAATACTACGCGAATACTACAAACAACGCATGAAATAACAGACGAACAAGGTGGACAAGGTCTGGGATACCAACCTATAACAACCCATCCAAGGATGCTAATTAATGCAGTTATAGCCTATATACGTAGAGTCTAGATAGGGAAAAACCATAACCTACCTGTCATCCGATGACTAGCTGCGGGAATGACATCGTCCAGACTCGAAGAGCTCCAGGAAGCTCTGAATCACACAAAACAAATACTTTCAACTGAAGCCCCAAAGGCGTCTCTATGAAGCCTGACCAACCAAGGTAATGGAACAATTGCTAGAATCGACAAGGCTGCAAGAACGAGCCATAGCCAATTGATAAGGTGTTAATGTCACACTCACGACCAGCCAACTCCAAAGCATAAAAATGAGGCCAATAACAATAACAAATGGCAGCTAAATCTAACAACAATACGTTAACCACATCTCCAAGGAGCGACGAGCTCTCGAGGAACTATTTCAAGGCATACTTCACGTTTGTCCAATCCAATCACTATCGTATGTGATCCCAAAGAGAATCGCATAATTTGCCAATCCCTTCAGCACCTTACCATAACCAAAAAACCACAACAATAGCCAAACATAACAAGATAAAGGGGCTGTGCAAAGCCACAAATCCAAAATACCACTTCGGGGCTCAGAAATCCATAAAACAATACTAGAACATATAATAACGAAGGAGGGTCATAGGGGAGAGATTTCCTTGACAAAAATATTCAATATTCCAAGATTAACCACCTGCCTCCTTGCAGGAACAACAAACATATCCAAATCCAACAAGAAACTACTACAAGTTATCAAAAAATACAACTTTTCATGACTAGAAGCTTCGAATCTTGATTCAACAAATAGATAAGTGTACGGGATCCATACCTCACCAATATAACTCCGTAGCTACTGCCAAATACTCAGAAAACACCTGCTGGATTGCTGCATCAACACCCACGAAGATACGCCATGAAATCGACGGGGAAAACTATACCAAAATGACGAGCTCGTGACGTAGAGCCACTTCCGAATTGAAAGGATCAAAGTCCATGGATTATTTATGGACTCTCCCTCTGATTTTCTAAGAATTTTGGTTGAAAAATATGGGTTAAAACGAAGGATAAATCAGCTTTTATAAGCTGAACCGACTTACGACGTAGGCCCCACCTTGACGTGTCTGCTTGTGCAGTCTTACAAAAATGTGAATATCTCTCTATTCTGAAGTCGTATGGATGAACGGTTTAGTGCGTTGGAAACTAGACTCGTAGACCTTCGATTCGGTATATTTTGGGACCACTAAATCTTTATAGATAGCGAGAAACACCCCAAGACATTTAACCCAAATTTGAAGAGAATTCCTTAAAGGAATTTACAATAACTTTTTCCGACTTTTGTTTCGCAACTTGCTTGACTTCAAAACTTATCATACGACCATTTTGCGATTATAATACCTCATAACACATCCTTCTTAGTATATTAGACACTATTAGTCTTACCCCAAAGGCACGGGTTACTAGAAATCTTCCAAACAGGCGATGTGTTACACGAGGCATTTCTTTAACTCGAACTTTCGAGTAAGGGATTCCTTTGACCAAGAACCTTGGTTTAATTCTTTGATATTACCAAGAATGTTGATGGAAGTCAACGATTTCCAAAGTTGAAGCTCTATAGTGAGGAACGGCCATAAAGACAAAACAAACATACCAGGCACCGAGCTACCGGTCCCGACAAGCCATAAATGACTTGGGCCGCTACAAGTAAGCTCTAATGGTACAAGAAAGGCGAAAATGTGTAAATGACCGGAAGGGTCATTACATCATCCACTACTAAAAAGACTTTCGTCCCCGAAAGTCAAGAAAGAAGAAAATACCAGAGATTTAAGAACAACAGATACCACGCCCGTACTACTCTCTCGGAAAACCCGGGTAACCTCCGCGTTCGGATGGAACCCAATAGAACAGAACCAAAGAAAGCAACCAAGCCTTAATTTCTTACTAGCCAAGCTAGATTTCAACCTCCAAAGATCTGCCAACCCAAACTGAACCTCGAGAAACTTAACCAAAAAGCACCTACACAACAACGAAACCAGTGCACCAAGGCTATCAACACACAAAACTCGAATCCTCAAAACCATACCAAGTTTACCAGAAAATCCATCAACCCAAAACTCTAACTCATGAACCCGCTATTCCGCAAAAGCCCTTTTTTTTGAACTAAATCTTTTAGCACCACGAAAAGGAAGCTGCATACAAGCTGAACACTCAAACCACCCTCGAAGCATCAACTGACACACCGGAGATCCATAGTTCCTGCTTATACTTTACCACGAATGAAGTCACCCATTTTATTCAAATGCGTTTTAAGCCAATATATAGGCTACTAGCCTTTGCCATCCAAGATAACAACCCGTAGCATATTATTGAAACTAAAGTTACCTGCCTTGACTGAACACCAACCAACGAACAAATATTTTTTCTAACATCAAATTCGCTAACTGAACCGTGCCAGGTCTGAATCAGCTGAAAGTGAATGAACCAGGGCAACCTGCCCAAAAGACCCAAACCAAAACCATGATCCTGCAAGAAGTGTGGTAAGCCTACCACGAAGTCTGTAACCATAAGCCAAGCTCCCAACTCTAGAAAACACTACTGCTACTCCAAACACTCGAACACCATTTGAATGTGAAATTGCCTTACGAATCTCACCTCAGGAAGAAGTCCACCATGCCAGAAATATCAAGTCCAAACACCCCGAAGGCAAAGGAAAAAGGTGCTTGGGGTTCAAAGTTACCATATAGCCATAGATATTTTTGCATATACTTTCAACTCATTCCTTTGGCTCGAATCAAACGCTCTATTGGTTCTGCAAACACCAACCACTTCGAAGCATATATCATAACAAACTTCTAGTCCATACTGGCCGAGTCTAACCAACAGTGGAACCCCACATAAACAACAACCCTGGAGGAATCAATTAAATAAGCTTTCAAATCCTTGGCAAATGAATGGCGATTACTAGTCTCTACGTATCATCAGAGCTCAGAATAGCCTCTCTAGTCTCAACCCGCACAAGCTGACCACATAAAGCATACACCACGGCTGAAGCTCAAACTTACGCCGCTGAGTCTGTCCAACCATGGTAGAAGAACCTCGTACTAACTAGAACACTGCTGAAATCTTGAATATCTCGCCTCTTGCAGAGGTTAGCCGAGGACTAGGTGTCCAAGGCCAATAGCCGCATCCACAACTGAAGTAAAGAAGCTAAGTTGCCCGCACCTACTGCCTCCCGGCACTAGGATGCTGCAACCAAATAGAAACTACCACGAACCATTCGATGTAACCTGCCAAGCCATGATTTTGAACCCCAACTTTCAAAATTGCCAACTAAAGCCTTGGTCGAACCAGGATGCTGCCAATAAACCCTTAGGAACCCAAGACAACTAGGCCTGAATATGCAAATTTCCAACACCGCAGTTGCTACTGAAACAAAACCAATCGATGGAAAACCCACATCAATATGTAGATGGCTGATTTGAATCACCGACACACAATCCTAAAGCAAACCTTCATCACCACCTCAGGCAACTACGAGGACACATAAACACATACAAAGAGTTATCTCCCTTCTTTTTCAACTAAAAAAAATGATTACTTAGCACATACTAAACCTTAAAAATCCTTTCTCGAATAAGAACCTGAAGCCATTACCTTACTACTCATACCTACACGTCAAATTCAATAAGGCAGGAGAAGAATGGGCCGGATGCCCAACTTGCCCGAAATGCTTACAAATACAACCTAACCACGAGGTTATGATCAACACTTAGTCAGAAGTGCTTAAAGTAAGGACCCAATCATGATGCCAACATCCAGAGCTCATCGATAGAACTTCGATCAAGATTCATTCCAACTGGAGCTAAAGATACAACAAAACACCCAACGGACCAGGAAGTGGAGGAGACTATGGGAACAACCCATATACCTACCAACCTCCTAAACTAATCAACAAAGAGGGTCAATTCTAGACACTTGAGAGACCAAACCAATCTATGCACACTAGCATAACCAATACCTCCCAACTGAGGCAAAATCTCAACTCCGGCCCAACTACCGGTAATACACCGAACCATCACATGGATCTCTAGCCACGCTAGATAACGACCTAGGCAACAACTATCTAGGACCTCTCAACAAGGGAAACCCAACCAAAAGTCCAGAATCACAATGAAACAGGGGTAACCCAACTAGAAAAAGAATAACAAGAACTACCCACGAGCTACAACTTCGGGAAAAAACCTCTCAAGGCTAACTTACCCCCATCCAATACTAAAGAATAAACTACCAATAAAATAACATATCGGTACTACAATTCGAGTAGCCAAACAACTTAAACAAATAGCAGGTAGGCATATAGGAAAATAAATGGACAGAAGGGATAGAATCGCAATGCAAGCAGAACTATCATAAGTCGAAGGTAGCAAAAGCCTAACCTGGAGCAACGATATCAAGAACCTCTACCTCTGGCCCACCAAGAGGAGTATCAAGCTGATGGGATATAACTCCGGACTGAGTAGTCGAAACTAAAGGCCTAACCGGCCCTCGCTGGGGACAATATCTATAGAGGTAACCAATCTCTCCATAATGATAACAACCAGACTGTCTGGGATACATAATCCTGGGGAAATTCCTAGCAAAGTGCGAAAATCTTGCCTCGTACTCCAATACCGACAGACAACCCTGCTGAAGAACTAGAAGCTAAACTATAACTGAAGCACCACTCACAGAACCAGGTACTGAAAGACTAACCGGAGGACTCAGAGTCCTAGCCACAGTGTCCTGAAGCGCTGAGGTCTCTATAAATCCAATCGGAGGTTGGACTGACCCAACACCCCCTATCTAGTGCAGTAAACCCTCACTCTGGAGTCCTGGCACTGATGGAAGCATTGAAGCAACATGCATAGAAGCCTCGACACCAACCGCTATCGCACTCGTATGAGGCATCTCAGAATGAATAAACAACCGAAGTTTAGAAGTCAATAGAGCCAGGAACGCATGATGAGGAGCCAAAAAGATGAAACTTCTCCTAACAATGCCCTGTAGCCTCCCACAGATAGGATACAGACGTCATCATACCAATCCACGAGACTCTACTTAGACACTTGCTTCTCTACCATGACACCAGTGAACCTAGAGCTCTGATACCAAGCTGTCACGACATAATTTCTCAAGGCATGATGGCACCTACAATCCCCAGTAGGCGAACCAATTCCCGTAGCCCAGAATGGTTAGTAATGGGCTACTGCCTAACCTAAATGCACCAGCAAGCAGAAATAAGCGAAAGCAAAACTAAAATATATATACATAAAGGAATCTACACCAACCCCAAGACTTGATATCGACAATACAAAAGCTTCTAATAGAATACAAGTGCTAGAAGTAACAAAATACAACATAAATTTCCTCCAAAAGTACAAGGAGCAACAGTACAATAGATGAGATGTAGACAAACCCCGACCGTCAGGCGCTCACCCTAGTCTTAAAGATGCAAAAGCTGCACGAGTCTCCAACGTGATCAACGACGAAAGCTCAGCTAATATCTATACAAAAAAGTGCAGAAGTGTAGTATGAGCACCAAAACCACGGGTACACAGTAGGTATCATAGGCCGACTGAGCGCATATAAGATATAAAAGCAGTAAGTAACAGATAGCAAGAAAGCAGTCACTGAGGCAATAAGCAAGGCACAAGGAGCTAGCACAGATCATCTATAACCAAGAGCTTCAAGTAACACATGCTAACACAGAGATACAATCACACAGAATCACTGGTAAAGGAAAGAAGAACACACTTGGAGTCCTTGTACAACAATATAAGTAAGTAGAGAGAGAGTTGGGAAAATGGCGGTATACCGGTAATCTCAAGTGGAAGGAAAAGACGGAGAGCAGTCTAACATACTTAAAATGGAATCAACCAGTATAAGGAAATCATAACACCAATCCAATCATATGATAGCATAACCAGGGAATCACCTCAGAAGTACAACCCTAGAATGAAATAACTAGGCCACAATAACCGAGAGATACCACTCAGTTTCCCACAAGAATAGAACCAGAGTCTCACACTCTGCTCAGAAGGCCACACAAAAGTGCCTCAATAAGATAGGACTCTAAAGCCCTCTCAATAATCAAAAATCCCACAACTAAAGCCTCAACATGCTAGACATCACTAATCTTTCAAGAACCGGGTGCCAAGACAAGCTCTAAGTAAAAACTAGAGTAAATATAGTCTACCTACAGTCCCAACGGCCGCCCATACAACCGAGGAACACAATCAAGTGAAAACAAACCCTCCGGCATCCCATACTACCAGAGCATACACTGAACACACAACAAACAAGGGTGGAATCGAATGCATGATATGATATGATGTGAAATAGAACCTCTGTATGTACCTCCTCCGGTGCCAATCAGGCCCAGCAGGCAGGTTCCATGGAAGGACTCAGCCTGTATACCTCTACTCCACCGTATACCCTTCGCTCCGGCTCACACAGCCCAAAGCCCCTGGCTCGGAGCGGCAAGGTCCATGGAGGTCCCCGACCCCATACTAAAACTCAGTATCAAGACATGTCATTCGGAAGCAAGTCCGGGATCAAGATAGAGACCCAGTCTCAAGTATGCATGCCCAAACCTCGTCCAGGACTAAAGTAGTAGAAAATGCCTCAAAACCCCTCCAAGGTTGCCCGAGCGTAACCGAGTCTAAAACTGTAGTAAATCAAGTCTAGTGCTCCGTCCCGCAGAGACTAGTATCAGTAATAAAATCAAGTCTGGTGCTCTGCCCCGCAGAGACTAGTATCAGTAATAAAATCAAGTCTGGTGCTCTGCCCCGCAGATACTAGTACCAGTAATAAAACCAGTGCAAAAACATCCAAAAATCCCCTTTTCTATCAACAACAGTACCAAAAATGGGCCCCCAGGGCCATGCAAATTTAGTAAAACTGTCAGTAGTGGCTCACAGCCAAAACTGTAGTAAAATATGCAGGGGAAAACCTTTTTCATGGATGATATGCTCGCACACAATATAAAAGTAGCCCAACGGCTCACACCAATTCCTATCAGCCCTGCACAAGCCCAATAGCTACTCAGCAGACATAACCAGCCTAAAAGGATAATCTCTATGTCCGGGACTCGCGAACATTCCCTAATAACCCACCATCTATGTTCTAGAGTCAATACATGGCCACACAGGACCACAAGGGTAATATACAATACTACGCGAATACGACAAACAACGCATGAAATAACGGATGAACAAGGTGGACAAGGTCTGGGGTACCAACCTATAACAACCCATCCAAGGATGCTAATTAATGTAGTTATAGCCTATATACGCAGAGTGTAGATAGGGGAAAACCATAACCTACCCGTCATCCGATGACTAGCTGTGGGAACGACATCGTCCAGACTCGAAGAGCTCCAGGAAGCTCTGAATCACACAAACAAATACTTTCAACTGAAGTCCCAAAGGCGTCTCTATGAAGCCTGATCAACCAAGGTAATGGAACAATTGCTAGAATCGACAAGGCTGCAAGAACGAGCCATAGTCAATTGATAAGGTGTTAATGTCACACTCGCGACCAGCCAACTCCAAAGCATAAAAATGAGGCCAATAACAATAACAAGTGGCAGCTAAATCCAACAACAATACGTTAAC
Source organism: Jaltomata sinuosa (assembly GCA_003996215.1). Taxonomy (NCBI): domain Eukaryota; kingdom Viridiplantae; phylum Streptophyta; class Magnoliopsida; order Solanales; family Solanaceae; genus Jaltomata; species Jaltomata sinuosa. Next base: position 113,555 of record QJPP01000926.1, on the reverse strand, counting down.
CACATCTCCAAGGAGCGACGAGCTCTCGAGGCACTATTTCAAGGCATACTTCACGTTTGTCCAATCCAATCACTATCGTATGTGATCCCAAAAAGAATCACACAATTTTCCAATCTCTCCAGCACCTTACCATAACCAGAACACCACAACAATAACCAAACATAACAAGATAAAGGGGTTGTCCAAAGCCACAAATCAAAAATACCACTTCGGGGCTCTTAATCCATAAAACAATACTAGAACATATAATAATGAAGGAGGGTCGTAGGGGAGAGATTTCCTTGACAAAAATATTCAATATTCCAAGATTAACCACCTGCCTCCTTGCAGGAACAACAAACATATCCAAATCCAACAAGAAACTACTACAAGTTATCAAAAAATACAACTTTTCGTGACTAGAAGCTTCGAATCTTGATTCAACAAATAGATAAGTGTACGGGATCCATACCTCACCAATATAACTCCGTAGCTACTACAAAATACTCAGAAAACACCTGCTGGATTGCTGCATCAACACCCACGAAGATACGCCATGAAATCGACGGGGAAAACTATACCAAAATGACGAGCTGGCGACGTAGAGCAACTTCCGTTACACTTCCGAATTGAAAAGATCAAAGTCCATGGATTATTCATGGAATCAACCTCTGATTTTATAAGAATTTTGGGTGAAAAATATGGGTTAAAACGAAGGATAAATCAGCTTTTATAAGCTGAACCGACTTAGGACGTAAGCCCCACCTTGACGTGTCTACTTGCAAAGTCTTACAAAAATGTGAATATCTCTCTATTCTGAAGTCGTATGGATGAATGGTTTAGTGTGTTGGAAACTAGACTCGTATACCTTCGATTTGGTATATTGGGGGACCACTAACTCTTTATAGATAGGGAGAAACACCCCAAGACATTTAACCCAAATATGAAGAGAATTCCTTAAAGGAATTTACAATAACTTTTTCCGACTTTTGTTTCGCAACTTGCTTGACTTCAAAACTTATCATACGACCATTTTGCAATTATAATACCTTATAACACATCTTTCTTAGTATATTAGACACTATTAGTCTTACACCAAAGGAACGGGTTACTTTAAATCTTCCAAACGGGCGAGGTGTTACACGAGGCATTTCTTTAACTCGAACTTTCGAGTAAGGGATTTCTTTGACCAAGAACCTTGGTTTAATTCTTTGATATTACCAAGAATGTTGACGGAAGTCAACGATTTCCAAAGTTGAAGCTCTAAAATGAGGAACGGCCATAAAGACCAAACAAACGGCTCGGGCACCGAGCTACCGGTCCCGACAAGCCATAAATGACTTGGGCCGCTACAAGTTAGCTCTAATGGTACAAGAAAGGCGAAAATGTGTAAATTACCGGAAGGGTCATTACAATTGTGTAGTAAATAATGAAGGGGTGGGGGGGGTTTTATAGTTAAAAATTAGGACTAAAATGTATTTTTAAGAACTTTGGGGTATTAAAAAAAGTTTGGGGGGTAGGGGGTGTTTTGTGTGAAATGGACATTGGGTGGGGCCCACTAGCCATTGGCAACAGCTAACCCAACAACATTCTCATTTAAAAAAAAAATTGAAAAGTTGTTTCCTGCCCAGTCGTGCCAGACCAAACTAGAACCGGTACAAACTGGACCAGGATTATCCGATAGAATAACCCCTTCCGTCTTGTTCCCTATCCCGGTACCCCCTACCCCCTTCCTCAATCGGAGGCTACTAGATCAGATAGGAACCAGTGACAAATCGGGATGGAACAGTACTGCTATCGATAGATCTCGGTTTTGCTGCTAGACTTAGTCACACCTCTTGATTTCTGATGTTCTACTTTCACCTGCTGACAGTAGGGACACTTAGCCACAAAGTCTGCAATGTCCCTCTTCATGTTGTTCTACCAATAGACTTCCCATAGATCACGGTACATCTTAGTGGCACTGGGATGAATAGAATATCTGGAATTATAGGCTTCTATAAGGATCTTCTACCTCAACTCACCCACATTAGGTACACATAAACGACCCTGGTAGTGAAGCACACCATCTCCCCCTTGAGAGAAAACCTCTAGCCTCTGTTGATGGACCACACCATTCAACTGAAGCAATATGGGATCATTGTCTTGTTTCTCTTTAACCTTCGCTACCAATGAAGATTCTGATCTACTATGGACTACACACCACCATCCATCGTGTCCATAAGGCAAACTCCTAAATGAGAAAGCCTGTGAACATCTCTGGCTAACTCTCTCTTCTCTTCCTCAATATGTGACACACTACCCATGGGCAGTCTGCTAAGGGCATCAACCACTACATTGGCCTTACCCGGATGGTAGAGCATATTCATATCGTAGTCTTTGAGGAACTCAAGCCACCTTCTTTGATGAAGGTTCAACTCTTTCTGGGTGAACACATACTGGAGACTCTTATGATCTATGAACACATCTACATGGACACCATACAAGTAGTGTCTCCAAATCTTTAGGGTAAACACAACAGCTGCAAGCTTAAGGTCGCAAGTCAGGTAGTTATTTTCATGGACCTTAAGTTGTCTGGAAGCATAAGCTATAACCTTACCATGCTGCATCAAAACATATCCCAGGCTGACCTTGCATGCATCACAATAAACCACAAAGCTATTTGAACCCCTAATAGAGTTAACACATGAGTTGTAGTCAACCTGGTTTTCAATTCTAGAAAATTCCTTTCACTCATGTGACCACTAAAACTTGACCTTCTTCTGAGTCAACTTGGTCAATGGGGCAGTTATGGTCAAAAATCCTTCAACAAACCTCCTATAGTAACTGGTCAAACCCAAGAAGCTTCTAATGTCTGTCAGAGAGGTGGGCCTGGGCCAGTTCTTCACTGCCTCAATCTTTTGAGAATCAACTCAGATTCCCTCACAAGATACCACATGACCAAGGAACGCGACTTACTTCAACCAGAATTCATACTTGCTAAACTTAGCGAATAATTGGCGATCCTTGAGAGTTTGCAGCACAACTCTCAAATGATCATCATGCTCCTCTTTGCTCCGAGATTATATGAGTATATCATTGATGAAGACAATGATGAAAAATTCTATATATTGCTTGAACACCCTGTTTATCAAATCTATGAAAGCTGCAGGAGCATTCGTTAGTCCAAAAGACATAACTACAAATTCATAGTGACCATACCGAGTCCTAAAGGCTGTCTTTGAGATGTCACTATCTCTGACACTGAGTTGATGATAGCCAGACTTGAGGTCTATCTTAGAGAAGTAACTAGCACCCTGAAGCTGGTCAAACAAGTCGTCAATCCTATAGATGGGATACTTATTCTTGATTGTGACTTTGTTCAATTGACGGTAGTCGATGCACATCCTGAGAGAACCATATTTATTATGCACGAAGAGAACTAAAATGCCCCATGGAGAGATACTGGGTATGATTAAGCCCATATCTAGAAGGTCTTTCAACTGTTCTTTCAATTCCTTAAGCTCAACTTGAGCCATTCTATAAGGAGGAATTGAAACAGGTTGGGTATCTGTAAAGAGATCTATTTCGAAGTTGATTTCCCTTTTGGGAGGAACTCTAGGAAGATATTCTGGAAACACTTCTAGGAATTCATTGACCACTGGTACTTACTCAAGAGTTGGGGTTTCAGAGTTCGAATCCTTAACCCGGACAAGATGATAGATATACCCTTTGGAAATCATTTTTCTGGCCTTAAGGTAAGAGATGAATCGACCTACAGGCACTGAGGTACTACCCTTCCACTCTAAGTCTGGTTCATTTGGAAACTGGAACTGAACGACCCTAGTTCTGCAATCGACTAAGGCATAACAGAAGTGTAACCAATCCATGCCTAGAATAATATCGAAGTTAGTCATTTCTAACTCTACAAGATTAGCTGAGGTGACTTTCTAGGAAACTATGACAGGGAAATTTATGTATACCCATCTAGTTATAACTAGATCACTAACTAGAGTAGAGACTGAGAAGGGTTCTTGGAGGATTTCTAGACTGACACCAAAATTTACTGCTACAAAAGGAGTTATAAAAGAAAGTGTACCCCCTGGGCCTAATAATGCATAAATATCTAAATAGAAGACTTGTAAGATACCCGTGACCACATCGAGAGAATCCTCCTGGTCCTGTCGAGTCTTAAGGGCATACAACCTATTTTGGTAATGACCATCACCTGTACTAGATGAGGCACCCTGTTGGGTGGGGTGACCCGCTGGAGCTACTGTAGAATAGGCATGATTATGCGAATGAGTAACCCTGCCCTTCTAAGAATTTACTGGGCACTCTTTCATTCTGTGGCCTAGCTTACCACACTCGAAGTAATTTCCACTACCTTCCATACACTTACCCTGGTGGTTTCTACCATACTTCTTAAATATTAGATGAGTGCACCTGCTAGTAACTGTACCTTGGGACTTAGAGCCTGATGCTCTATCCCATCGGTCCTGCCTAAACTCAGGCACTGGGGCTCTAGTAGAAGATGGAGCTGGAGCTGAAGATTTTCTGGAAGAACAGAGAGCAGTTACCATCCTCTGACCTCTATTGAGAGTAGTTGAAGTCACCTGTTCTAGATTTCTTATTGTCTCCTTCCCACTCTTTGATTTTCTCCTCCTCGATCTACTGAGCATAAGTAACCAACCTGGAAAAATCCATCTCCTTAACCGGTATAGCAGTCTTGCACTCTTTGACCACATCATCATACACACCAGATATGAACTTACTCACACGGGCCCTGGAGTCAGCTACTATTGCCAGAGCATACTTAGACAACTGAGTAAACTTGAGTGTGTACTCCTTCACACTCATACCATTCTGTATTAAGTTGATGAACTCTTAGACCTTGGCTTACCTGAGCTCAAGTGGGAAGAACCTATCCAGAAATGCAGTCTTGAAGTGATTCTAATCCACTCGACTTGTATTAGCACAATGAGATTCCTTCCACTACTGGTACCAAGTATAAGCCACACCCTTTAGCAGGTAGGCGGCTAAATCTGCACTCTTAACCGGGGTAACACCCATAATATCTATCACCTTCTGAATGTCATCAAGAAACTCTTGTGGATCCTCTATTAACTTGGACCTATGAAATTCCGAAGGGTTTATCCAGGTGAAGTCTTGGATTCTAGCTGTAATAGAGTTGGCCTAAGGTAGAGATGGTGCCATAGCCTGTTGGTTGACCTGAGCGGTCATGGCCTGAGCAAGAACCTAAAAAGCAGCCCTAAATTCGGCATGAGTGACTTGCTCATTCAGAGGGTCTGCTGGAGCTACTGGTGCTGGCTGATTCCTGGCATTAACTCTACTAGGAGGCATATTCTGTAATGCGAAGAGCATGAGTTAGAAAGAGATTTAATAGAGTTCACACTCCATAGCACGAGCTTGAAAAGAAAGAAGGGAAGTTGTTCTTATTGACATCTCATAGCTTCTCCCCCATAAGTGTGGCGCGCTTCACACCCATGAAAAACTCTACTTGATGCGTCTTTCAGATACCCTAGGATACTTGAACCTAATGCTCTGATACCAAGTTTTTCACTCCCCGAGGCTACCCCCGTAGATATAACACGGTGCTTAGTGTCACAAGTGACCTAAGCTAACCCATGGTCTGGCATGACTAGATAATTTTCTGATAAAATATGAACTTTGAAGAAAACTAAAAACATTTAAATATATGTGATAGAAAAGAAGCCCAAACATGTCTGGATATAAAATATATATATAAGAGTATAATAATGTCTGGAAAACAACACTAACAACTCGATAGCTGAATCTAGTCTATGTCTGAAAGCCTCTAACTAATATGAGTTGCTGGGACATGCCCCCATCTAACTCTAATAATCTGAAACTGAGATGTAAAGACTAAAAGATAAAATTATATCTAGCATCTTCGAGCTATGAGGACCCACCACTGAAGCTGCTAAGTAGGGACTTGAAATCGAGCTAAGCACGATCTGGATATTAAGCGCCTGAACCTATATCATAAAATGATGTAGCACAAAAGTATGCATTAGTACTTCGAATGTACTGAGCATGCGGGATATATGCAAGGTTGTACACATAAATACTGAACATGGAAATACATACTGAAGCATAAACTGAAAGATAAGCTAGAGACAGTGACCAAGTACTAATATGAACATATAATATGCTGAAATGAATGACTGAAATGGATACTGAGTACATGGTTAATGCAATATAAGTCTGTTCTAGTTAGGGAAAAAATGTACCTTATGACTTCATCTTCTCCAATTGGAAAACACCATTGTTGATAAATTAATGCTTGGAATTGAATTTATTTTTCTTATGGCTGATATTGAGGAACACTCTTTTGGTATGATTTTTCTTTCTCTTTCCATGAGTAGGTAATTCCATATATAGGGGTTTGTACAATGGTGGTGTGCAAATATGATTGGGTATTATTTAATTTCTCTTAGATTTGATTATATTTTATGCGTCAAATGATTTTTTCAAGTTTTTATTATAAAATTGGTGGTTGCAAACGTTGATTGAGTTCTCTAATTCTAATCTTACTTGAGAAAGGGGATTGAAATTAGGTAAGATTTCATTGGTGAGGATTTGAGAAATTTTCACACTAAGGGCTAAAGCTAGAGATAGTTTAGTCTAAAGCTAGAGATAGTTTAGTCTAAATTTGGTTGGTTAATTATGCATTGACTTTGGGGTTTGAGAAAATCCAAAGTAGACATGCTCTTGGTTTGAGATACTTTGAGCGTAATCCAAACCAAATCTATTCATATCGTAATCAAATCAAAGGCAATTATAAATTTGTAATGACCGGGTTCGTCGTTACGAGAAAACCATTCGTGCCAAGCGGAGCAACGGGGTCATAAAACCCATAAAAATGGTTTTTATTTTCATTCGTTTTTTAGCCCCAAAAAATAGACGAGAGCTATTCCAAAAACCCTCCTAGGTTGCTCCAAGGCTTGGGAGCCATAGGGAGGAGGAATTTTGGTAAAGAGGATGTGAAACCATGGATTCGGGCCTGTAGGACCGCCAGGAATGCCTTCATGGAGCCAAAAATTCACGGTTGCAGCTGCTTGGCACCCAGGTAGGCTAGGTTTTTCATTTATTAGTTAGACCTATTTACTTTCTGTACTTGATTGTATAGTGGAAATGGAGAATCCATGTTTTAGGCCTCCGGGCAAGGAGTCTGGCGGATTCGAGTTGGGCTATGTTGACCTAGGATGTATGGAGTAAATGACTGGTCTTGTGATTTGTCCTATGTGGTTATATGATTCATATTAGTGTGATAAAATGATGGGTTAAGGGACTGGTATGTCGAAAAGGTTCGGGGAACTGGGGAAGCGCTTGGGAGCCATGAGAAATGGATATAGGAAACTCCTAGGTGGGGTTTCAGGAATTCATATGGCTTGAGATATAGTGGCAGTCTTACTAAAGTAAGGAAAAGGAAATCGGGTAGCTACGTATATGATTAATTTAAAGAGAAATCGTTTGTTACATGTTCTAAAATAAAAAGGGTGAACCGGGGATAGTCTTCGGAAGGAATTGATGGTTCGTTGTTGTACACAGAAAGGGGTAGGTGATGGCTTACGATTTTTGTGAATGTTATATATTATTGAACTCATATCTAAGTGTTGGTATGAATTAAATTACTTAGGGAAGTTGTGTAGAGTGTCTAAGGTTCCTGCTTTACAGTCTGTGATTTGAACGATATTTTCTTATTGGTTTACAACTTATTTGTTCATGCATTTGACTGTGGATTATTGGCATTCGGTTGGCTCGGGTACCATGCTTGTTACGGGTATAACAAATGGTTATCTCGGGTACCATGCCTTGTACGGGTATAATAAATGGTTGGCTCGGGTACCACGCCTGGTACGTAAAAATACTAACGGTTGGCTAGGGTACCATGCCTAGTACTGGTTTACTTTACTGCATCACTTCATTGATATTGTTGCATTGTGTTGATTGGTGTTGGTTCCATGAGTGGACCGTGCTGTGTTTATAAATTGTTATATTATATTATGCTTTTGGTCTTGGTGTAGGTCGGGTTGTGATATCACGTTATGAGTTTGGTCTTGGTGTAGGCCGGGTTGTGATATCATGTTATGAGTTTTGTCTTAGTGTACGCCGGGTTGTGATATCATGTTATGAGTTTGGTCTTGGTGTAGGGCGGGTTGTGATATCATGTTATGAGGTTTGTCTTGGTATAGGCCGGGTTGTGATATCATGTTATGAGTTTGGTCTTGGTGTAGTACGGGTTGTGATATCATGTTATGAGTTTGTTCTTGGTGTAGGCCGGGTTGATATATCATGTTATTAGTTTGGTCTTGGTGTAGGCCGGGTCAATATATCACGTTATTAGTTTGGTATTGGTGTAGGTCGGGCTGTTATATCATGTTATTAGTTGGTCTTGGTGTAGGCCCGGTTGTTATATCATGTTATTAGTTGGTCTTGGTGTAGACCGGGTTATGATGTTAATTATTAGTTTGTCTTGGTGTAGACCGAGTTGTCATGTTAACACCTAGTTGTGTTAGGGGGACCCGGGTGGATCTGGACTTTGTAAAAGAGGTTTTAAGTTCATAATTTATTGTCATTAAGTGTACTAATGACGGTCAAGGATTATTTGTGGTTAATAAGCATACGGATGGGTCTTGGGGTAGACCAGGTAGCCTATTAAACACTCAGGTATGGTTAGAGGATCCTTGGAGGGTCTGGGTTTTGGGATGAGAAAGAGGTTTAGAAATAACTTTGTTGTTATCATTGAATGTGTCAATGGTTACTAGGTGAATTGCATTTGGTTGGTAAATATAGAGGAAGACTGAGAGTCTGGGAGTGGTTATTGGTTAATATAACCAAGTGTTAAAGCTTTTCTAGAGGTCCAGGAATTTCTGGAAAATGGTAGGTAATACTTGAGTATAAGTGGTTTGGTTGGACGGTGGGCTGGATTTAGTCTGGGTATTCAGTCAAGGTAGTTGACTGGGGTAAAGGTTAAAGGTGACTTGGGAAGTCTACGTGTCAAGATGACTTGGGAAGTCTAGGTGACAAGGCGACCTTGAGAAGTCTAGTTATGAGTGAGACTTGGGAAGTCCTAGATGTTAGGGTCAAAGTTAAGGGTGAAGGAGGGAGCTATAATGGTCATTTCATATTTTTCCCTATTTTCTTATATGATGGTACGTGTGGATTTAGGTCGACCGATGATGCCTACCAGTACGTGTGATTGTAATGACTCTACTCTTGCTATACCTTTTTGGTATAGTCTGGTTGCAGGGTTGGTGATGTTTCACAGGTTCATGATTACGGTGATCTTCCAGCAGCTCCTACTTCCTTTTATGGTGGGAGTTGTGTCCATTTTATGTTATAAGCTCATCTTGCAGAAGCTCTTGTACCGGCTTAGACTAGGTTCTAGGGAGGGTATTTGTTTTGTTAATAAATTTTCGCAAGTTTTAAAGGATGTGTAATTTTCAAAAGCTGTTATATAAAGATTTTCCAAACTTTGTAAAGGGATTCCTCATGTATTAAGGGACTTATTTAATGGTTTATTTTCTTTTTCGCATTGCCTGTTGGTTCGGGTGGTAAGGGTTCTCCTATCTAGTTGGATTAGAGCAGGTGCCCCCACGGCTCGGTATTTGGGTCATGACAAATGGTATCAAAGCCTAGGTTACTGGTGTCCCAGTATAAGAGCAAAATGTCGAATAGAGTCCCGTAGATTGGTATGTTGACGTCCACATCTAATCCTAAGGAATCTATGAAGCATTCTAGGAAACATCTCTCTTCTTTCATTCCCTTTCGTGCGGTTGTTTCACTTGCTTGTATGGGTTGAGCCCAATTGGTATCTCTCGATTTCAATTGGTATCCCAATGAAGTAAGGATGTCATTGGACTCCGGTTGCAATAAAACAAGCAAGGAAAATTAGAAGCGGGAAGGTTCCAATTGGTATCATGCCTAGGAGGCTATGTAAATGATGGATGAATAAGATAACAGTCATCCATGAAGCGAATGAATGGAAGTGAAACTGATTTGATTGAGTGTTGGAGCTTGAGACTCGTGATTTTATGTATTGCATTATTTGAATGACTGTGATTTTGTGGTGTGTAATTACTTGAGTTACTTTGAATTTTGTGGCTAGCAAGGAGTCTTAACCTTGTTATGTGTTAATGATTGAAGGAGTTATTGTTTTGTAGTTCAAGTGGAAAACAGTATGCTAGATGTAGGGAAGGGCCTTATCATTGGTAAAAATGATAAGGGAAAATGATATATGTACTTGGGAAAACTCAGGTTTCAAGTGGTTGGTATGTGAATAAGTACCAGGGACAAGGGCTATTATTTCTTAATAGAGGGAGTTATGGTAAGACATGGATGATCGACTAATGGTCATCCATGAGATGAATAGAGAGTAAATTATGTGACTTGATTTGGTTGTAACTTGAAGTTGAAATGTTGTGTTGTACAACTCTCGTGTGACTTGCTTGAAATATGTGTAAATTATTGTCTGCCATGCATGTTGAGTCTGCAGAGGGTCATTAAGTTGACAATTCTATGTACCTTAGTTTGTGATCAACTGTTAAAAGTCTTGATTTAAAAGTGGTACTGCATTTTGTAAAAGGGCTTATCATTGGTTAAGATAAAAAGGGATTGGAAACTGTGACTGTAGGGAATCTTCGATTTCAGGATAGTCGGGACATGGTTGGGAAACATGGGAACAAGGTAGTCATTAGTGTGTAATGGCGGGGAGATATTATTGGGGACGATTGTCTAGTGTTAACGCTTTGTAATTGATAGTATTTTATACTGAATCGTGATGTGTTCGATGCCAGGAATGGTCTTAAGGGTGTTTTAAGACCATGGAGGGATTTACAAGACTAAACAAAGGTAATTGGGAAAGGGAAAGGATACACTTACTGAAAATTTCAAGTTTCTGGGCTGTTACCGTCAGGACTGCGATAGCCGTACGGTTATTGCTATGGTGGAACCGCTATAGCGGAGCGGCCACCGCTATAGCGGAAGAGCGTGAGGCAGAAGCCTCACCCTGTTTTCCCCTATTTTTCATTCATTCTCGGGTCATCTAAGGGCAATGGTTGCATTACGGGATGCCATGTGAAATAAGGAAATTGACTATAGAACTTATATAGCATGCATATAAGGTAATTTTCTGGAATACTTAGCATCCGTGCGTGACCAAGGGAAAGGTTAGATATCGTAACCCGGGGGGATTGGCAAAACTATGACTGACCATTGGTGGGAATAGTCACCTATATAGAGTATGGCAAAATGACCCGTGATTGATCGAGTAGTGTTGGACATTGCTCATAGGCTATGTGATGAGGTGTTTATTGACTGGTTTAATGTTGATGATCCTTAGTGGTAGGGTCGATTGAAAGAGCGGGGTTATTAAATGAGTTTCTTTAGCATTATTGTGTCTTTTGTGACCATGATAATACCCAGTGTTACTGCTCGTTAAGTGGTGAGCGTATTCTCGCCATAGCATTGGTTAGGGTGTAACCGCCCGGGTAGAAATTCCCCCCTCTAAGACGAGAGTTGATAAAAATCTCAAGGTAGGATGAGCCCAATGAAATTCTCATTATTGCGTGGTTTAGAGTTACGTGGTGTCTCGAGGTATAGAGTTGATAGGAGTAAAGTGATAGGATGATATGTGAGGGGCATAATACCCCGTAGGAAGCTTCTGGAATGGAGTTCAGGCTAGTAGAACTCCGGGTATAGTGGGAAAGGGATCGCCATGGTGGGATCTAGTCCCCTTGGTAGGGGAAAAACTGTGTTGTTTGTTAGTTGAGTTTCTTTGGCTCTGGTGTTTCAGCAAGGCCCCAAATTTCTTAGGCAATCGGGGAGGGGTAGTCTAGTTGCCTTGTGTAGCTCAAAGGAAGGAATTCCTTGATAGAGCGGAAGTGAGTTAAATTTTTGGTTGAGTTGGGTATACCAAGGGATTGGGAGGTTTCAGTGGTTTGCGTAAGGTTATATTTACGCTGACTTGGTAAAGCACTAAGATTGAGGGACAAGCTTGTTCTTTCCCTCCGCCTTAGGGATCGTTCAGGGATGAACGATGGGTAAATTGATATCTATTGTAAAGACCGGGTTTGTCCTTACGGGTAAACCATTCGTGCCAAGTTTTGGGTTAGAAAACTTCTGGGTTTGGGAGTTGTAAATTCTGGGCTAAGCTAGTCTTGGTCAGTTTTGGAGTGAGGTATGGCCTAGGAAAATCCGGGTAAGGATTGGGTTTGGTGTCGTGTTTTGAGCTAGGTTTCCACGTAGCCAAGACATAAAGGAGTCTGGGGGACTTTTTGGAATCGAATTCGGGTAAGTAGAACTCCCAGAATCGCGATTGATGTGAAGGGGTTGTTTCGGATTGTCGGGGGAAGCAACTGTGTTGTAAAATGGGCAAATTTTGGAGATTTTTGGACATTCTGTCCATGACGAGTGCAACAGTCCATCGTAGCGACCTCCGCTATAGCGATGGAAAATACCACTATAGAAGTGGTCAAGACAGTCAATGCCGCTTAAGACCGCTATAACTAAAGTCGTCCGCTATAGCGGGACCGCTATAGCAGAGCGGAGACCGCTATAGCAGAGCGACGGGACCAGAAAACCCAGAAAATGGGTTTTTATTTTCATTCTCTTCCCTTCAGCCCCAAAAAATAGACGAGAGCTATTCCAAAAACCCTCCTAGGCTGCTCCAAGGTTTAGGAGCCATGGGGAGGAGGAATTTTGGTAAAAGGGATGTGAAACCATGGATTTGGGCCCATAGGACCGCCGGGAATGCCTCCACGGAGCCATAAACGCACGGTTGCAGCTGCTTGGCGCCCAGGTAGGCTAGGTTTTTCATTGAGTAGTTATACCTATTTACTTTTCGTGCTTGATTGTATAGTGAAAATGGAGAATCCATGTTTTAGGCCTCCGGGCACGGAGTCTGGCGGATTCGGGTTGGGCTATGTTGACCTAGGATATACGGAGTAAATGGATGGTCTTCTGATTTGTGTTATGTGGTTATATGATTCATATTGGTATTATAAAATGATGGGTTAAGGGACTGGTATGTCAGTAAGGTTCGGGGAACCAGGGAAGCACTTGGGAGCCACGGGAAATGGGAATAGGAAACTCCTAGGTGGGGTTTCAGGAATGCTTATGGCCTGAGACATAGTAGAGGTCTTGATAAAGTAAAGGAAAAGGAAATCGGGTAGCTGCGTATATGATTAATTTAAAGAGAAATCGCTCGTTACATGTTCTAGAATAAAAAGGGTGAACCGGGGATAGTCTTCGAACGGGATTGATGGTTCGTTGTTGTACCCAAAAAGGGGTAGGTGATGGCGTATGATTTCTGTGAATGTTGTATATTCTTGTACTCATATCTAAGTGTTTGTATGAATTACATTGCTTAGGGAAGTTGTGTAGAATGTCTAAGGTTCCTGCTTTACAGTCTGTGATTTGAACGATATTTGCTTATTGGTTTACAAGTTGTTTGTTCATGCATTTGACTGTGGATTGTTGAGATTCAGTTGGCTCAGGTACCACGCTTGATACGGCTATAACAAATGGTTGGCTCGAGTACCATGCCTGGTATGGTTATAACCAATGGTTGGTTTGGGTACAACGCTTGGTACGAAAAAATACTAATGGTTGGTTTTGGTACCATGCCTGGTACGGGTTTACGTTACTGCATCACTTCATTGATATTGTTGCATTGTGTTGATTGGTGTTGGTTCCATGAGTGGACCGTGTTGTGCTTATAAATTGTAATATCATATTATTCTTTTGGTCTTGGTGTAGGCCGGGTTGTGATATCAAGTTATGAGTTTGGTCTTGGTGTAGGCCAGGTTGTGATATCATGTTATGAGTTTGGTCTTGGTGTAGGGTGGGTTGTGATATCATGTTATGAGGTTTGTCTTGGTGTAGGCCGGGTTGTGATATCATGTTATGAGTTTGGTATTGGTGTAGGCCGGGTTGTGATATCATGTTATGAGTTTGGTCTTGATGTAGGCCGGGTTGATATATCATGTTATTAGTTTGGTCTTGGTGTAGGCCGGGTTGTTATATCACGTTATTAGTTTGGTATTGGTATAGGCCGGGTTGTTATATCATGTTATTAGTTGGTCTTGGTGAAGGCCGGGTTGTTCTATCATGTCCTTAGTTGGTCTTGGTATAGATCGGGTTATGATGTTAATTATTATTTGGTTTTGGTGTACACCGAGTTGTCATGTTAACACCTAGTTGTGTTAGGGGGACCCGGGTGGGTTCGGACTATGTAAAAGAGGTTATAAGTTCATAATTTATCGTCATTAAGTGTACTAGTGACGGTCAAGGATTATTTATGGTTAATAAGCATAAGGATGGGTCTTGGGGTAGACAGGGTAGCCTGTTGAACACTCAGGTGTGGTTAGAGGATTCTTGGAGGGTCAGGGTTTTGGAATGAGAAAGGGGTTTAGATATAACTATGTTGTTGTCAGTGAATGTGTCAATGGTTTCTAGGTGAATTGCATGTGGTTGGTAAATATAGAGGAAGACTGAGAGTCTGAGTGTGGTTATTGGTTAATATACCCAGGTGGTAAAATTGTCCTAGAGATCCTGGAAAGTCCGAAAAATGGTAGGTAATACTTGGGTATAAGTGGTTTGGTTAGACAGTGGGCTGGATTTAGTCTGGGTATTTAGTCAAGGTAGTTGACTGGGGTAAAGGTTAAAGGTGACTTGGGAAGTCTTCGTGTCAAGATGACTTAGGAAGTCTAGGTGACAAGGCGACCTTGAGAAGTCTAGTTTTGAGTGAGACTTGGGAAGTCCTAGATGTCAGGGTCAAGGTTAAGGGTGAAAGAGGGAGCTATAATGGTTATTTCATGTTTTTCCCTATTTTCCTATATGATGGTTGATAACGCTCAAACTACACCTCAATTTACGAAGCGTAAGCGATCGTTGTCAAATATATAACCCAACAAGGTTGGGGTCGAATCCCACAGAGAATATGGTGATGATTAAGACTTTAGTGAAGTAGATGACTAGTCGTCAATAGTTTCCGGTAAATAGGGGGGTTTTTGTGATCAACGTGAACAAAAGCAACAATTATGTAAGAGAAATAATCAGTAAGAGAGAATGAACTAGGGACGTGTTCACCATGGCTTTTGTAACAATGTCGATTCTAGGCTTAACCGGGTTCTTTCTATATGCTTGTCACGATGTGATTGCGTCAATTGTATCGTCTAAACGTCTCTCGAACAAATAAACAAATTTCCTTTTATCTTCTTTCGATCTCAAAAAGATGTGCTTTTTAGCTCTCAATCCTAACATCAAGTAGACTAATCCAGTTACGGCATTAATCTTTAAGACGAGAGTTGGTAGTCTCGAATCCTTGTCGTTAATCAAGTTTTCCCGGTTTTAACTTCTTTACTCAAGCAAATTAAACCTAGGCATGTTCTAATGTTTGCAAACCACTAGAAAACGTGACATAAAGTATGATTAACAACGTGACAATACATATATCGAACCCAACGCTACCTGGAATCTATATTGTTACGTTTGCCATGGCTCCCACAACCCTAGTTGCGGGAGTTTTAGTTAATCATGCTATAAAGAAAAGAGAAGAGAATTGAATTCATAATAAGGAGAAGAAATTCTTACAATATAATGAAAACCACTCTTCAATATCCCAGAACAAGAACAACCAAGAACTCAAGAACACGAATTCAAGAATCCGAAAACGTGTTGTTGCTCTCAAAAAATGACTAAAAACTATTCTAAAACTATTGGGTGAACTCTAATTACATAAACCTATATAGGGTATTTATAGGAGTCAAAGAAACCAAATCCAAAACGGGCTAGGAATCCCCAAAACGCGGGTCACCGACGTAAGCCACTGCCTTAGCGTGACGGTCAGGCTGACGGACCGTCACTGCCTTGACGGACCGTCGCCTGGACCGTCAGCCTTAGGCAGTAGCACTGTCCCTTTGCTGCCTTGGAGTGACGGTCCCAGTGATGGACCGTCACATGTGTGACGGGCCGTCACTCAGGCCGTCACACTTAGGCAGATTGCTCTTTTTCGCGTATTTCCGTCCGTTTCCGTGTTTGTTTCCATTTCCTACCAATACAACATAAAAACATCAAAAACAACAATGGTTGCTTGAAAACGTACGATTGTTCTTAGTAAAAAGGAGTCGAAAGTGACGTAAATTAGCGTCACATCAACACCCTCAACTTAAAATGTTCGCTTGTCCTCAAGCAACATAACATAAAACAATAATACGACTCAACTAAGAACACAAACTCATGTCTATAGCACTTCATGGTCATTCAAAACTTATTCAATTAAATCATGCTCCCTTGTAACACACGAATGTATGAAACACTAACTTGCAAGGATCCAAACATGTCATTCCGATATGATAAAACATTATGCATACACACGCGTAGCTATCCTAACAATCAATAGACAATATAGACATCTTGGTGCCCTCACCACAAAGAAATCCCACACACAAGATTTGGGACTAGGTAAGCGCTCACACTCACAAACGATTTCAAGCAATGCATATGCGATACCATAGGCTTGCCCTTACTATTCTATTTCGGTTCTTCAGAAAGCTACTCAGGATCACTACAGGACTTGTTTAGGCTTGTAATGAGGCTTCGGGTGCAGGTATGATACATTTAGGGGTTAGTGACTAAGCCCTCCTTGGAACCATTTACATCTTATCACCACATAACTTCACTTTATCCATCCTCATTCACCTTTTTATTTCCTTGATTCTAGATACAGGTGCGGCCTCCTTTTTGACAATTCTTTTTGTTTCTTTTTCGATCTTTTTCATCATTCTTTATTTTTTTCTTTTCTTTTCTTAGGCGCACACCCGGATTTTCATTCTATTCAACAACAATCATCTCCATCCTCTTTTTCTTCTCCTTTACCACTGTAGTAGCCACCCTCAACTTAGGCTGATTGCCTACGTCAAGGTGCACAATGTCCATTGGTAGGACCAGGGCCAAAACAGGGTTTACCTCTATAGTAGCCACCCTCAACTTAGGTTGTTTTGCCTACGTTGAGGTGCACGATGTCCAAGGAAGGACCAGGGCCAAGATAGGGATTCAAAGTTAAACAGGAATGGTGACAGGTTATTGAAAGAATAAGGTCAATTTCGGCTCAAACAGGGATCAAAGGGAGTATTTGCATTTGGACGGTCTTATAGGTTAAGTGGACTGCACACAAAAAAGGGCCTGTGATCCTTTCCTAAGCAACCAAACTTCAAACTTAACAAAATAGACCGGGCAAGTTCTAGATGCATGCACAGAGTAAGAATTTATGACAATTAATCTCACACACTCTTAGCACCAAGAAACTATATCGCTACCAACTATCAAACAACCACTCGGCTTAAGCATACTCATTCTAATCATATTCACACAATGACATTCAAGGATCCAGACAGTCAATTGTTTCAACATAAGCTCAAAACCAGAAAATTTTTCAAAGGGCCTCATTTTTAGATAAGAACAACGCATGCTTGCTATAGACACTAAAAAAAAATTTAAACTAACAACCTAAACATGCCGGTTCTACTAGATAGCACACCGGAGGGAAAAGAAATCGGCAACAAAAACCCTCGGTGGTGACTCACAGGTTTCCCAACACCCTCAACTTAGACTCATGCATTGTCCCCAATGCATACATATGAAAACTAAAAGCTGTGAGAATAAAGGAATACCTGTGAAGTCGATATGACTCAGATTCTGGAATGATGTTGGAGACCGCCTGGGTCTCCAAAACAAGAGAACTCGATGGAGTACTTGTGTGCGCCAACCTCATGTTGCGCTCCAACTTCCTCTTTTATTTGCTCCGCCGCTAGTCGTAACCGCTTCTTCGCTCTTTCTTTGTAGATTCTCTTGCGGTGTTTTCATTTCCTTGAGCTATTTACACCGCTTTCCGCAACATGCTTCTCTTTTCGCGGCATCCTTCTCACAACAGCTAGCGTCTCGACCAAACACTTCTCCTCAAGGTGCACATCCGCAGGAGCTTCCTCAACAGCATTGATGACCGCGACCACCCTCATGTCACTTGGTTGCTTCATCAATTTAGACACATCGAACTTGACCATTCATTGTTCAATCGGAAGGTCAGTTCGTTTTTCTCCATATCAACCAAAACTCTCGCCGTAGCTAACAATGGTCGTCCCAAGATTATGGGAACTTCGAAGTCCACTTCGCAATCCAAAATTACAAAGTCAGCTGGGAAGATAAGCTTACCGATCTTTACTAGCACATCAGACAAGATCCCTACGGGTCGCTTTACCGAACGGTCAGCCATCCTCACTCTCATGGACGTTGGTTTAGGAGCTCCCAAACCCAATTTGTTATACACTGCTAGCGGCATCAAATTGATACTAGCACCAAGATCACACATAGCTCTTCCGAAGTTGAGCTTTCCGATAGTACATGGAACAGTGAACGCACCTGGATCTCCTTTCTTTTCCACTAATGATCTAGAGGAAATAGCGCTGCAGTGATGGAGGTTGTCTTCCGGCTCAAAACTTACCGTCCTCTTCTTTGTGATCAAGTCCTTCATGAACTTGGCATAACCGGGCATTTGTTCCAGAGCTTCCACCAATGGTATGTTTATTGAAATCTGTTTTAACATGGTCATGAAGTTCAGGAACTTACTATCGTCAGCTTTCTTCTTCAACCTCTGGGGGAAAGGGGGTGGGTGTCGAAACATCATAGTTGGAAGCTTTTCAGCTTCCTTGCGTTTCTCTGCGGGCTTTGGCGTTTCCTCCTCTACCGCCTCTTTATCATCCGCACTATCATCTTGAGCATGAATTACCGGATGTGATTCCGGTAATACTTTTCCGCTTCTTGTGGTGATCGCCATACAGCTTGCATCATTCTGCGGATGAGTGGTGTCGCTCGGCAAAGTACCTATTTTCCTTGGGTTTAGAGATGCCGAGATGTGACCCACTTGCTGCTCTAGTTGCTTGATCGCGGTTGAGTGTGACTTCACTACCAGACTCAATGTTGATAACTCATTCCGTATTGCCTTTACCCCAGAGTCCGTTGATTCCACCTTAAGCAGCATTTTCGCCATCATGTTCTCAAGTTTGGACGTCTCAGTTTCGCTGCCAGTTTTGTCCCGATTGCCAGGTGGTATATACAACCCACCTCTATCGGTGTTGTTCCTCCAGCTTCCTTGGTCGCGATTTTTGTAGCCACCATTCTCATAGTGGTTTGGATAGTTCCGACCTTGGTTTCCTTGGCCATTGGCCTGGAAACCCCCCACGTAATTCGCGTCCTCAGTCTCTATACCTTGGGAACCCACAGCTTGCACCTTCTCTATACTTCCTGACGTCAAGTGCCTTGTCAGGAGATCCAACTGTGTTTTCATGTGCGCCATGTCTTGGTCGCGTTCCTCCTCTCTTCTGCGCTGCTCTGCTGACATCCCAACTGTATAGGTGCTAGCTGCAACCTCTGAATCTCGTGTGTGCCAGGCCCTGTTGGTTTTGGTGAGCCTGTCCAAAGTAGTTGTAGCCTCAACAAACGATAGACCCATGAATGCACCACCTGCTGCGTTGTCTAACGTCGGCTTCGTAGCCGAATTTAGTGCCCTATAAAATGTCTGCATCAAGACGTTGTCGGCCAATTGATGGTTCGGGCACTGTGCCAGCTTCTTCTTAAATCGCAACCAAGTCTCGTGCAGTGCTTCGTGAGGTTGCTGCCTGAAATTACTAATCTCATCCCTCAACTGTATCATCCGAGAGGGAGGAAAGAACCTTTCTAGGAAAGCTCCTCTCAACTCGCCCCACGTTGCGATAGAGTTGGGGGTCAGCTCCGTTAACCACAATGCTGCCTCATCAGACAGAGACAATGGAAACAACCGGAGCCTGATCGCTGTCTGACTCACGCCTGGCAGCTCAATTGATTTGCAGATCCCCACGAAGTTCATTAAGTGCTGGTTTGGATCATCACCAGCGGCACCACGGAATACACCTCTCAAATTAAGCAACTGAATCATCGTGCTAGTGATGTTGAACTTGGCTCCGGGCGGTAGCGGTGGAACAATGATGGCGCCAGTAGCGCCAGCTCCATCTAATTCGAAATCCTCATCCTGCAGACCACCAGCATTCAGATTTTGTTGGGCCTGCAGTTCGGCAGCGAGCCTTGCTGCCTCTAGTTCTGTGGCCATATTCCGCCTCAAAGTTCTAGCAAGCTCGGGATCGCAAGGTAGTATTAATTCACCCGAGCTCCGGGTACTTGGCATGCACAGACTATGTACCCTGTCAACGACAAAAACAACAAACAAAAATAAAAGCAGGAAACTATGACTAAGAGTCAGATAAACACACTAGACTTAATCAAAAACCGTATTCCCCGGCAACGGCGCCATTTTTGATAACGCTCAAACTACACCTCAATTTAAGAAGCGTAAGCGATCGTTGTCAAATATATAACCCAACAAGGTTGGGGTCGAATCCCACAGAGAATATGGTGAAGATTAAGACTTTAGTGAATTAGGTGACTAGTCGTCAATTGTTTCCGGTAATTAAAGGGGGGGTTTTGTAATCAACGTGAACAAAAGCAACAATTATGTAAGAGAAATAATCAGTAGGAGAGAATGCGAACTAGGGACGTGGTTACCATGGCGTTGTAACAATGTCGATTCTAGGCTTAACCGGGTTCTTTCTATATGAATGTCACGATGTGATTGCGTCAATTGTATCGTCTAAACGTCTCTCGACCAAATAAACAAATTTTCTTTTATCTTCTCTCGATCTCAAAAAGATGTGCTTTTTAGCTCTCAATCCTAACATCAAGTAGATTAATCCAGTTACAGCATTAATCTTTAAGACGAGAGTTGGTAGTCTCGAATCCTTGTTGTTAATCAAGTTTCCCGGTTTTAATCTCTTTCTCAATCAAATTAAACCTAGGCATGTTCTAATGTTTGCAACCCACTAGAAAACGTGACATAATGTATGATTAACAACGTGACAATACATAAATCGAACCCAACGCTCCCCGGAATCTATATTGCTACGTTTGCCATGGCTCCCACAACCCTAGTTGCGGGAGTTTTAGTTAATCATGCTATAAAGAAAAGAGAAGAGAATTGAATTCATAATAAGGAGAAGAAGTTCTTACAATATAATGAAAACCAATCTTCAATAATCCAAGACAAGAAAAACCAAGAACTCACGAACACGAATTCAAGAATCCGAAAACGTGTTGTTGCTCTCAAACAATGACTAAAAACTATTCTAAAACTATTGGGTGTATTCTAATTACATAAACCTATCATAGGGTATTTATAGGAGTCAAAGAAACCAAATCCAAAACGGGCTAGGAATCCCCAAAACGCGGGTCGCCGCCTCACGCCACTGCCTAAGCGTGACGGTCAGGCTTGACGGACCGTCAAGGCAGTGACGGACCATCGCCTGGGCCGTCACTGCTAGGCAGTGATGCTGCCTTAAGTTGACGGTCCCAGTGACGGACCGTCAGCCTTGTGACGGGCCGTCACTCAGGCCGTCACTCTTAGGCAGAATGTTGTTTTTCGCGTACTTTCTTCCGTTTCCGTGTTTGTTTCCATTTCCTACAAATACAACATAAAAACATCAAAAACAACAACGGTTGCTTGAAAACGCACGATTGTTCTTAGTAAAAAGGAGTCGAAAGTGACGTAAATTAGCGTCACATCACGAATCGACTCGACTGATACGATAGATGGAATGGTAGTTTGTGTTATAGAGATTGTATCAAGAATTCGTACAAAAAAATATGAAAACGTCTTCTGACGTCGAGGGAATTGCACGTACAGAGATTCAAAAATGAATCGATCTGATCCAGGTCATAATCTTTATGGGATTCCCAAAATTATTAATAGAAAGTTGACTGCGCGGAATCGAAGAATTGCAAATGACCTTACAAAAAGAATTTAATTGTGTCAACCGAAAACTGAACATTGTTGTCACAAGAATTGTCCATAAGAAGTGATCCCATTTTTTCATCGGATCCGGATAAAGACCAAAGATCTTGAGTGATCGATCCAGCAGAACAACTCAAAAGATAAAGAAGTATCGTTAATCTCTTCATGCTATCTTACTCACCCAGTACTATTCTGATTGAATTTCAAAGCTGAGTTCCTTGTCCACTCTTTTCAGTATTTAAGCCTACCACGAACTTGAATCATCACATGGCTGCTAAAGCAAGCTAAGCTTTACACGGCCCTAAGGAAGCCAAAAGACCCTCTCCCGTTGATATGGTTTTTAACCCATTAGGAGTACCTTCACAAATGAATGTAAGACAAATATTTGAATGTTCACTAGGGTTAGCAGGGAGTCTGCTAGATAGACATTATCGAATAGCACCTTTTGATGAGAGATATGAACAAGAAGCTTCGAGAAAACTAGTGTTTTCTGAATTATATGAAGCCAGTAAGCAAACAGCGAATCCATGGGTATTTGAACCCGAATATCCAGGAAAAAGCAGAATATTTGATGGAAGGACGGGGAATCCTTTTAAACAACCCGTTATAATAAGAAAGTCTTATATCTTGAAATTAATTCATCAAGTTGATGATAAAATTCATGGGCGTTCCAGTGGACATTATGGGCTTGTTACACAACAACCCCTTAGAGGAAGAGCCAAACATGAGGGACAACGGGTAGGAGAAATGGAGGTTTGGGCTCTAGAAGGGTTTGGGGTTGCTCATATTTTACAAGAGATGCTTACTTATAAATCGGATCATATTAGAGCTCGCCAGGAAGTACTTGGTACTACGATAATTGGGAGAACAATACCTAATCTCGAAAATGCTCCAAAATCTTTTCGATTGCTCGTTCGAGAACTACGATCTTTAGCTCTGAACTGAATCATTTCCTTGTATCTGAGAAGAACTTCCAGATTAATAGGAAGGGTATGAAAACTTTACCGGAAAAACTCAAGGAAATCGAAAAAACCCGGAAAATCCGAGGTTGAAAAACCTGATTTTTATTGGTTTGATTTGGTTTATAAATTTAAAAACTCGACACTAATGATTTAGTTTGGTATTTAAATAATCCGAACCAACCCAATCCATGTACACCCCTACCTGGAACAATGTCATTGAGCATGGTACTATAGGGTCTAGAATAAGTTTTTTTATTGGCTGAAGCCCATTTGATGTAGCTTATAAATAGTCACCCTTCATCATTTGTAAATCATCTGGATTCGAATACTTGCAATACAATATTTTTTACTTGTTCATATCATTTGCTCTTTACTTTACTGTCGTGTCTAGTCCATCTAGCTCTCATCTGGCTCTTAGTGGAGGAGCTTTCAGTCCTCGGAAGGCCTCATCGGGAGCTTATTCATTAGATCTATATTTGTTTATTTTTGTTACTCGCTTTTATTATGTTTTCATTGCTTTATATGACTGAATAGATAATCAACCCACTGGTAAACAGACTTAAAATAGGACTTAATTTAACACGCGTGTTCTTGACCTCATATAAATTCATTTGTACCGATTATAGGATAAACAGGTTGACGCTCACCGTAAAACCAGAGCAATTATGTGTAAATTTTACTTTGTTTATCTTATTAGCTTGATCTCGTCTGAACTTACGGAGAAGAACCTTCAACATTTAAATTTGGAGGGGAAGACACATTTCTTTAGTAGTATTCGTTTTTCTAATTCAATCAGACCAAGTAGAAAAGAACTATCACACACAAGTTAAAATTGGCTATACGAATTCTTATTGATCGTATTATTTTATATGAGCTTCTTACTTCTTTCGGGCTAAATATTATTCCCCTATAAGTTTTAAATAAAAAAATAGAAAACAAAAATCATTTTCTCAATAAAAGTTTGTGTTGGATTGAACACAAGAGTAATTAAAAAGTGAGGATATCCATAAAAGTAAAAAGTGAAAATCACGTCTTGTATTAGAAGGTTAAAATCAAATGATACAAAGCAGGATATAACACACCGCATTTTATCGAGAATATGATAATAGATAAACCTAGATAGGAGGATACAGAAGGCAAAAATTAAAATAAAATGTTATAGGTATTCAGGCATTGTCTAATTTTCCCTATCACTAGTTTTGTTAACTATTACGTATTTGTTTTGTTTCATTTACATATTGTTTGTCATTGCTACCATTCTTCTCCTTTATTTTTAGTATGATTTCTTCAATAATGTATTTTCTTTTCATACTTGAGTTCAATATGTCTTGAACCAAGAGTCTATTGAGAACAACCTATCCACCTTCTCAAGGTAGGGGTAATACACCACCATCCCCAAACCCCACCTATGAAGTTACACCGTGTTTGTTGTTATATGAAAATATACGTTTTACAACTCACTCTCTCAGCTTCG
Organism: Jaltomata sinuosa; assembly: GCA_003996215.1. Lineage (NCBI taxonomy): Eukaryota > Viridiplantae > Streptophyta > Magnoliopsida > Solanales > Solanaceae > Jaltomata > Jaltomata sinuosa. Next base: position 89,239 of record QJPP01000926.1, on the reverse strand, counting down.
AACCCGTAGGTCTAAATTTTGAGTCCGCAACTGTATGTAGATGGCATGTCCTAGTCCGTTATGACTTAAGAACAAGTTAAAGAGTTAGGTGAAACCTTCCCGACTACAAAACGCAAAGAAGCCATTATATCAGAGGGAGAAAGGCCACCAACTTATCGAAAAGAACAGCAACATCGATCCTTTCTGCTACGATTAGGACGAACATAGACAAGTCACTGTTTTTTATCATCAAGCAAAGCTACCTATATCCTTGTTTCAGTTGCAGTATGTCAGTTTTTCTACAAAGAAAGAGAAGTATCAAACTAAATGCTGGCAAATTGGAGTTGATAGCCTCAGATGTATACACGGATCAGAGCGGGAAAGTTCCTTATGCATGTTAGTGGTCACTGATGGATCATTTCTTGCGGGACAAAGCAGCTACAATTCCACCAGCCAGGAGTCCAACAGCAGTAACGGCAGTAGCAGCAATGCCAATGCCAATTACTCCATCTGCTTGGACAATGCAATATACATAATTCAAAAGTTCATTCTTTGACTGGAAATAGAATCTGATAAATAACTGAAGATAAAGATTCGGCTTACTACCTTTTGTAATTCTATCTTCAATAGTTTTCCTGAGGGTCAAGGCCTGTCTCCACTCCGGTTCAATCTACAGATTCAAATAGCTATAGGTTAAGGCAGAATGTTTAAGAACAGACTTGGAAAGAACTTGAAAGGTACTCAGCCAAGTCAATGAACTAGTAAAACTTCAGAGTTGCATGACACAACCAATTTCAAGTATGCGATTTCTGAATTTCATAAACCAAGCCGCAGAAAGATAAATTGTTCAAGATAAAGTAGAGGAACAAACTTCATAGCATAGAGATAAATATCTCAAATTTTAATGTCAAAGTGAAGAGGTGAACAAAATATACTAGCAAAGATTGAATAACAAAGATCAAACCTCCAAACAACGCTCAACAAGCTGCCTGCTTCTTGCATAGTCCCCACTTCTGTAGTAGCCAACTGCCAGAAGGTAAATCTTTTCCCTCATTTGCATGGGACTGTTACTGCCACCCAGAGAAGCTGCAAATGACAAAATAAGTAAGAGCTCTCCCAAATAAACAGGTCATATCTATATTGCTAATGAAGGAAACTAGCATAAGAGGAGTGACGACAGTTGATTGCAAAGCAAAAGGAGAAGGCAGGAGGAGGAAGAGGAGTCAAAAGGTAAAATGCACAGGAGTTAGGGAAAGGAAAAACATATAAGTCGAAGTGTTTATCAAAGTCCTCATGAAACTCCACAACCCCCAAGCACAGGGTATGGAATAGGTAAAATGAATAAGATCTAAGGAAAGGACAAACATATAAGTCGAAGTGTTTATCAAAGTCTTCATGAAACTCCACAATCCCCAAGCACAGGGTAGGGAAAAGGGGGCATGGATTCCCAAAAAAAAGGATTCTAATGATCTCACCTTCAAGCATTGCTATTCCACGTTGTACATCTTCTGGCCTTTTTGAGTGAACAAGAGCCCATGACAGACGCATGATGCATTCACTTTTCAGTTCATCAGAGGAACCTTTTGCCGACTCAGCAACTTCACGTTCACAACCCTGTACATAGATTGTTCTTGTGAGAGACTCAGATACCGTCAATATTACCTACAGGTCTAGCCAGTAAATGCACATGGAACCGCAAATCTATCACAAATTACACATTATTGAACCAAGGAAGCCTCTTTCAGCAAGATATTCAGAGAGAGCTTTTCAAACTTTCTCAAGGAAACGGTAACCAAAAATCTTCCAAATAATAGTTGACATTAATTCTGCTATCCTTCAACCATCATCCTCCCTTTTGTCTCTGTCATAATTATCAACACCATGACCCCCTAGAGATGGATAGCACAGCCAGAATGACTTTTGCTTTGAACGAAGAAAGATGATTCAAGAAAATCACCCAACATTGATGCAAGAGTATCCAGGGAGCCAAGTGAACAGACGCATCTACAACAACATACCCAGTATAATCCCACAAGTGGGGTCTGGGGAGGGGATTGGAGGGTAGGATGTACACATCTAAACTTTTTATTTCCATTGTTTTGAGTGGAATGGTTTGTGGGCAAACTGGGCATCAGATAAGTTTTAAGTGCCTCTTGTTTGTGTTCAGAAATCACGCCTCACGCGAGAGACACATCTAAACTCGTTAAAAATGGTAGTCTTCCAACAAAGTAAAGCAACACCAGTCCGATAGACCTTATAAGAATAGTTCACAGTAAAGTTGGTGCCACTACTCACTTTAGCCCTGATTCCTAGAAGCTTTTCACCTCTCGGTTGGTTATATTTCTCTAACATATATCTCTTTCTTGATTAAAGCTACTGATTTCTGTTACTTTTGAGATTGAGATCACAAGTAATGTAATTTAGTTGGCCAAAACATATATCTCTTTCTTGATTAAGTTCATTTACTATAAAAAAAAGCTTAAAAGCACTTAAAATAAGCCAATCCAAACGGACTTTCGAATGAAATAGCAAATTCACTGAAAACCCACAAAAGCTTCTAAATCTATCAATCCATCAGATAAGTCTGAGCCACAAAGCAGTTGGAGTTATGTAGATGAATCGTGTATATCCATCAGCTACAGTTACCAAAGTTGCTGAAATCAAATTGCAAAAAATTACCAAAGGTGCTTACAGTGACGATATCGGAATCGCACCAAGGAATCTGATCTCCGCCGGTGAAAAAATTACCAACCGACTCCAAGAAATTTCCGATCTTCGCATCCATTGTTACCTTGTGCTGCTGCTATTGTACGCAACAAGAGGGGGTTTAACAAGAACCTAAGAAATATAGGCTTAAGAGGCAAGTGTCCTCAAATAGTTTTCATAATCCTTTAATTTGACTTCACCTCATATTTATATCCTTAAACTTTAAATATATATAAATAGATATTTAAATTTGTATAAAATTAAACCACATATATTCTACGTATGGCATACTACACGTAAGATGCGAATTGTCGTGTCAAACGTCACATTGGACATATATATCTGCTTGTTTAACTTTATCCAAATTTAAGTGCTTACTTATACATATTCAAAGTTGAAGGACATAAATCTCAACAGAGGTCAAATTAAAAGACGTGTTTATGTATTATGCCATAATTTTTTGAAACACGAAATATAACATTAGGACGTCGTTTGGTAGCTGAATAGAGTTACTGGAGAAGATTTGATAAAATGAGAATTTTGAAAATTCAATTAAGAGAATATTTACTTAATTTCTTTTTGTTTTTTATTTTGATATTAAGATTGAGAAAAGTCGTGTTAAGGTGTTTTTTTATAATTTTAAAGAGTTTGAAGTATGATTTAAGTTTATTAAAATATTAGTCTTTGGGAACATGCGTTACACGTTAGTCTCTTACTATTATGAGATTTCTACATATTTAAAAAGTTTTAAGTTGCAAAATAGAAAATATTGATTTTACTATTTAAATTTTATTCATTAAATCCATAATTATGGGATGATGTAATAGCCTCTAATAGTATGCACATATTAGTGTATTTTTGCTCCAAATTTAATAAATGCATGTAAATATTTTTGAGATAATGCATAAGTAACACCCTAAACTATAAGTGAAATCCCAACGAGATACCTTAATTATACAGGGGTCCTATTACCCCTAAACTATTTTAAGGTGTAATAAATACACCCTTTAGTGCTGAGGTGGCACAGAGAGTGTGCTCACTCTCTTGAAAGCAAGTGAGAGGCAATAATATAAAAAAAATCTGATCATATTTTAATTGGACATCTTACAATTAGTTGGTACATATAATTATTACCATTAAAACTTATATATATTTAATTATTTTTCTTTCTTTCTTTGTAAAATTTATTTCCCTCCTCACTTTTATTTTCTTTTTTCTTTCATTAATTTCTTGTCTTTTTACTTTTACTTAATTTGAAAAATACGTATATATTTTTTTTTAAATAATGATTTTTGTAAAAAGTGACCTTTATTTTTTGCATTTTTTAAAGTTTAATTTCCTTTACTTTTTTGGTATTCGTTCAAAATTAACATATTTAATTACAAGGCATTTGGAATTAAATTCAAAGGAGAGACAAAGAAAATAAAATATAATAAATAAAAGCAATAGAAAAAATGAAAGAAGGTAAAAAAAAATTACGTGTATTTGAGCAAAGTTTAAATACAAGACAAAGAAAAATATAAAAAATATATTCTTTTAGAAAATTTTAAATACAGAAAAAATAAAAAAAATATTTATGTGTATTGACTTATTTTAAATACAAGTCAAAGAAATTAAGAAGAAGTTTTTTTAAAAAAATATTGAAAAAACAAAAAAAACCCATTTATACACGTGGCAGCGCGTGCATATCACCACAACTAATTGGATTGGGTTATGACTCCACGTCAGCACATAAGGTGCAATGAAATACTGGAAAAAAAAAGTTTAGGGGGTAATAGGACCCCTGTATAGTTAAGGTGTGTCGTTGAGATTTCACCTATAGTTTATGGTGGTACTTATGCATTATCTCAATATTTTTTACGAAATTAGAAAAAACATGAGAAATATATATTTTTACGAAACCTGCAAATTGAGCACGAGTAGGATGGTTTGTTTAGATTTAGAAATATTTTATCAGATTAAATAAAATATAAAAACCAACTTGTACTAACTAATCAAATATTTCACTTTACTCGGCCAAGTCAGGTATTTACTTAAGACACTTTAAAGTTTTTATTCTCGTAGTCTCTAAAATTCAAAGAAGATAACTATAAAAGAGATAAATACAAAAATTGTAGAATGGGATTGAAATGTTAATACCATAGTGTTTAAAAAAATAAATATATTTTCATTCACTAAAATTACAATACCTCTAAATTTTATAATCCAAATGTATTAACAAACAATTGGTTAATTATGATATAGTACAAGAATTATGCATATAAACACCAACATAATTTAAAATCAATAATTTCTCCTTAAAGTTTTCATGCCTTAACAAACACAAAGTTATTCAAAAAGTACTATATTCACCGGACAATAGATTTTCAACTCGTATGACGTGTCATATTGATTGATCATTTTTGTTTGAAGTAATTAGTCAATAGTCCATGTTGACACCCAATTTCGACTTCCATATATCTCACTCGAGCTGTTATTTTACTATTATTTTTATACTAAATTCAATTGTCTTAACGTGTTACTATTATTTACTAAATAAATCATATGTTTTGTCGTTATTCTAACGCTTTTTAAATTCGTATTTATAATTTATAAAAAATATAATTAATTTCTACTTACTGCTACTTTATCGCGAATTTCATCTAAAATTATGTTGTGTTGATTTACGCATAAAATACGTGCAATTTGACAAATTAACTTTATAATTATTTTATTAATATTATTTTCATTATTAGTATTCATTATTTTCATTACCATTTACTATTTTTTTTCGTTATTATCACAATTTATATTTCGTTATAATCGTCATTTTATTAGTGTTATTATCATAAATTAATTATTTCTATTATTATTATTATTTATTATTCAATTTTCATTATTAGTATTCATTATTTTCATTACCATTTACTATTACTTTCGTTATTATCACAATTTATATTTCGTTATAATCGTCATTTTATTAGTGTTATTATCATAAATTAATTATTTCTATTATTATTATTATTTATTATTATTCTTTTATTATTATTATTATTATTATTATTATTATTATTATTATCGTCTTCGTTGTTATGACAACTATTATTCTTTCTTTTACTATTTGTTATAGTTATTATTGTCGCGTTTTTATTGTTATTGTTATAGTTATTATTTTAATTATACAACTACTAATATTATCTATTTGTTAAATTACATGTTTAATATTATTGAGATAATAGTTCAATTTACCATTCTTTTCCCAATTTATTTAAATTCTAGCCCCCTTTCTATCTAATTTATTTCAATTCTAGCCTAAATTGAGTTAATTTGGGTTTGATTTTAAATGCTCAAATTCAATTTCAATTGATCCAATCCAGATACACCTGACCCGCTCCAAAATCGACCCACATTCAGATCAAATCTCATATGTTGATCTAAAATTATCAACGACCGAGATCAATTCCCCACTATCCTTCCTTTTTAATTACACCTTCACCCAAAATGCCCAAACCCTAAGCCATTTTTCTCCCAAACAAGCCGCCACCCCTCAACCCCCACACTCTCTTCTCCCACGCTGACGGTCCGATGCTACCCTTCACCCCTCAACACTCTCCCTCCTCTACACCATCCTCTACCACCATGCAACCCCATAATCGCCCCATCTCCTTCTCCCACCACCAAACTAGCCGCCCTTCCTCTCTCTCTCTTCTCCTCCTCCTTTCCACCGGTGAATCCTACCACCGCCTCAACCTCACCAACACACCTCCACCCTCACCATTCATCGTCAAAATAGCCGCCCCCACAAAACCACGCCGCCGTTGCTACTCCGAGGACCACCAATAAAAGACCTACCAAACTAAACTGCCCCACTCCTCACACCCTCCTCTCCGTTGCCTTTGTTAAAACCTCAATACCTCAAGGGTTTTATGTTTCTCCGAGGGACGGCGGATGACTCCAAAGAAGTTGAGTGACGGGCTTCTGCAAATTCACAGATTTGGAATTCATTTGTGTTCGATCATATCATCGTCAAATCCGTCTCATCCTCTTCTTTACAGGTTATGAGATTCGAAATCCATGTATGACGATTTATGCATAGTCATTTGATTTGTGTTTGATTACCCATACAAATTACAGTATGTGGAAAACCATGATTTTTACCAAAAAATAAAAGCTTTGCTATTAATTTAATTCTGAAAAATTCGATTATGAGTTTACTCTGTTGTGAAATCAATGTCTAAGCGTGTTTAATTATCGTGTTGTATTCCAAGTTTAAAATGTGGTTTATGAATTATCCGGTATCACCGAGTGACCAATTTGTTCTACATGTTGTATGACTAGTTGTTGGTTGGGAAGTACATCCTATATTCATGTTTGGGGAGCTTATACTTAGCTCCGAATCTTAAAAATCTTGTAATTTTTTTCCTCTTTGACAAAGCTATGATTTTGTTTATTGACTGATTCTGTCGATTTAAGTCGTAATAGAGCATGATTGATATTTTTCTTTAGTCTTAGTACATGTTTATTTTTAGCAAGTTATGATAATTTTGATTTATCTGCCTTTAAAATATGAATTAGGACAGATTTCTTTTACCTCTTTGTTTGTGGTAATTGTGAACTGATTTTTTCTCCTTCCTTAAATATATTTCCTTGTGACAATTTTGATATATGTTTGGCCTTCTAATTGATTTTATTGACCTATTAAAGAAAAATAATTCCCATGATTGGTTTTCAAATATTCTTCTTCTTTAAATAACTTTATTTTACTCTCTTCTTTGTGATAAATTGATTCTAATTGATTTGACTATTATAATTAAGGTAAAAGAATTTCCTTAATTCACTCTTTAAATTATTTTCTTCCGTAACCCAAGTCCTATTTTCCACTATAAAAGCAGTCATCCATTTTTATTATTTTCTCAGACTTTACACATTATTACTCTCATATCTTAAGAATTCTCTTCTCTGTGGACAAGCTTACTGATTGCTAAGTGTTGGACTTCGAATATTTTTTTGTTGTTTGCGACTAACCGGTTAGTTTCTATCGATGTAGATTTCAATTCATACGCATGACCACTTGTAATTTAAATATGTGCTTTAGTCCATCTATTTTTATCTAGGATTGTTCTATGTATGTCTTTGGATTTGTGAGTCAGTAGAAAGCATGTCTATAGGATTACACCCAAAATATGGTTCACGTTGGCCTTGATATGTTTTCTCATTCATGAACTATTGTTACTTCTAAAAGGATTAGCTATTTCTTGTTCGCGTTGGCTGTTTGTTGATTTATATGAGCATTTGGCTATATCTTGGTTTTTCTTCGTGGTATTTGGTGGAGTACGGAGGCCCTAATGCATCCATATTCCTTAACATAAGCACTGCCTAGGATCCTTGAGATTCTCAGGAACTTTGACATGTCAAGGGGTGATTTTATGCGTTGTACTGGGATCCTCCGAATTCTATGTTTATATTTGGCAGGTTTCTATTAGAAGATGGGTTTTACAGTGAAGAATCGTTTGGAATCGAGATTTATGGAGTATTGACACAACCCCGTACTTTAGCCTTAAATTTAATTTATTGCAATTCATTTGATCAGTAATATTATTGTATAAACTTCGATAGTAAATGAAATTTAGGGGGACTGTCATGGGAGAGGAGTAAACTACGTGCTACTTGCTTTACTTGTAAACAATATAAATTATCTACCTAGAAATCATGTTTATAGGATCATAAACCAATTCAGCATGTTTTATTCCCCTTTTAAATATTCATGGATTCCGTTTGTAAATTTTGGATAATAACTTCAGCATGTATAAATCAGCTTAAATATTTAGAAATCATGCTTACAGAGTTTGCAATCCAGTCATAATATTTAGGAGTCCGGAGCCAAAAGGGAAACTTTTTTTTTTTCAAAAATTCCAAAACAGCAAGGAACTTTTGGTATAGACCAAAGGGGCAAAGGCATGCCCCTTGGTGCGCCTTACCAGAAACGTTAATGGCGACGTTAGGTAAGGCGTGGCCTGCCACACGCCTTACCCTTTGACTGTTGACATGATGCTCATAGAAGGCGTGGCCTGCCACACGCCTTACAAGGCGGGCAGGGCCACACGCCTTACCCTTTGACATGGTAGGCATGCATGGCCAAACGCCTTACAAGGCGTGCTGGGCCACACGCCTTACCCATCTCTGCAAACTCATGCAAGGCGTACATGGCTTAACGCCTTGTTTACATGCAAAACATCACACCTTACATGCATTTATACATAAAAATATTGTCTATATATAGTTCACGTTTTTTACACTTTACTCATCTCATCTCCAATTTTAAGATGAATGAAAATAAGGTAAGAGTGAATTTATATTGGGGTGGTGAAGTTGTGCATGAAGGCAGTTTTGTGAGATATAGCCGACTTCCTAAAGTGGTGCAATTTTTTCCATTATCCCTAAAATATGAACGTTTGCAAACTTTGTTTAGAAGAAAAATGGGTATTAGTAATCCTGAAGACGTAGTGGTTATCTCTGGTCAATATCCAGGTTATTTTACATCTAATGGACAACCAATATTTCATGAAACTTGTATTTAGAATGATGATTCTTTATTTTTATTTCTTCGTACTAGTGAAGTTTTTGCTAATCGCCACATGGATCTACAAATGCTTGATATGTATGCGTTAGTTAAACATTCCCCTGATATTCAAGAATCCGGCGATAGTGAGTTTGATCTTAGAGAAACTTGTTATTTTTGGGATTTAAATGTTGATTCAAGGGGGGGCAGTGCAACAACAAACAATGGTAGACATTGAAAGACCGTCAAGTCGCTTTTGTGATTCGGGTACACAATTTGATGGTGTATGTGAAATACAGTATCAAAATTCTCCTGAATTTATGAATAATTTTGATACGGCAAAACCTAGCAATGCGTCTAGAGATTTTGAAAATTTCAATTCAAGCAGTCCACAATGTCCTCCCGTGGAAACAATTGATAAGTAATAAAAATAAATTTTTATTTAATTAAGTAATATTTATTTTATACTTAATCAGTTGATATTATGAATTTTATAGGTCTAATAATTGTGGAGGTACGCTTATTCAGCTCGAACAAATTGTGGGCCACTGTGATGATTTACTAGTGGAGTCGGACATTGACAAACCTGCACACTATGAATTGATAGAGGATAATCAAACCTCTGATGATGCTGAAAATGTTAATGGAGAGACTGCACCCACTGGTGATTATACCAGTAGTGATTTTTCTGAAATAATTTTATATTTGAATCACACTGAAGAAAGCTCGGAAGAGTTTGGGTTCATAGTGAATGATGATTTTGTTCGAACTCCACTTTGGAATAAGAATAATCCAAAAAATATTAAGTCAGGTTAGATTTTTGATATATAAAAATATTCAATTAAATTATTTTATTGAGTCTAATTATGAATAAAAAATTATTTTATCTCCAACCAGGTATGATATTCATAAATAAAAAGCAAATAAAATTTATCGTGAGAATGTATAATATGGGTAAAGAGACGGAATACCTTTGTGATCAATCTAAGGGAGCCAGTTGGAAGATTATTTGCAAGCAATATAATGCGGGGGGCGAATGGATGATACGCTTTAGAGAGATTTCAGGTGGTATGTGGAAAGCAGGAAAAATGATTGAACACAATTGTACTCCGGATTGGTATAGGGAGGATTATTTCAATCTAAACAACAATTTTATTGCTACTTCAATGATTCCTTATATAATGGAGGACCCAAATATTAATATCAAGAAGGTTCGTGAAATCATCAAAGGATTGCACCATTTTACTCCTAGTTATAGAAAAGCTCAAAAAGATCGAAGAAAGACATTTGAAAGGGTGTACGATACTTTTGAAGGTTCTTTCAAGGCATTACCTGCATATATGACAGCCTTGTAATATTTTAATCCAGGCGCTATTGTTGAGTGGGTGCACGATTCTACAGCAATGCAAGGTGAGCAAATATTCAAATATTTATTTTAGACTTTTAAAGCATGCATTGATGGTTTCAAAAGTTGTAGGCCTGTCATTTCAATAGACGACACTCATCTTTATGGCATGTATGATATTAAACTCTTAATCGCGGTTACAATTGATGCGAATGGAAATATTTTCCACTTGCATACGCTGTAGTTGCGCGTGAGAGTTATGATTCCTGGTCATGGTTTCTAAATTATTATGGACTCATGTTGTTGGTGAGCGAAATCACATTGGCCTCATTTCAGACCGCCATAAAGGAATTTTACAGTGCGTTGAATCTCACAACTGGTTGCAACCACCAAAAACACATCACAGATTTTGTGTTCGACACTTGAAAGCCAATTTTAACAAAAAGTTTTTAAATAGTGAACTCAAAAATCTAATGTGGTTGGCTGCTATTGAGCACCAAAAAAAGAAGTTCTTGCAAAGAATGCAGCAAATTTATGCATTGTTGCCTGAAGCACATGATTGGTTAATGAGTCATCCTTTAGAAAAATGGATAATGTACAAGGATGGTGGTCTTCGATGGGGGTCTATGAAAATAAATTTATCGGAATCGTACAATGATTTGTTGAAGAAAGCTCGGGGGCTTTCAGTGACTACAATGGTGCGCATGACGTTCAAAGCTTTAGTTGATCATTTTGATGAAATAAATAATTTTGCAACTGCTTTTCTAGAAAAAATGCCCCTTGGCCTCTTTGTGTAGATAAAAAGTTTTGAGAATATTGGCAAATAACTCAATCACACACTGATATGATGACTTATCAGAGTGGTGATGGTGTATTTGAGAGTAAGACATTTGCACAAGATGGTAAGGGTGGAAATGTTCACAAAGTTACTGCAAAGACTAAGAAATGTTCTTGTGGAAAGTGGCAAAATTATCATATGCCATGCTCACATGCTATTAAATTTTGTGGAATCCGTGGAATTCAGCCGAAGGATTATGTCAGCAAGTATTATAGTCCAGAGTATTACAAGAAAACATATAGTGTCACTTTTGTTCCTCTGTCATTTCGTTTAGTTGCAAACACAGAATATTTGCGGACATCTGGTGTGTACTCAAGAAGCCGACTCAAGAATGATATGGACATTGCTCCTGCTCGTATGGTACAAAAATGTAGTATTTGTAAGCAAACAGGTCACAATAAGGCACGTTGTCCTCGACAAAATTTATAGTATTTGTAATATATTTCTATTTTTATGTATTATTTGAAATGTAGTTTTAAATGATTAAGTTTGCGTTTATTTAAAATTTCCATCTTTATTTGTTATTTTAAGTTTAGTTTCAATTTTTATGTTTGTGTTTGTAAGGCTTAAGCTTAATTTTTATGTATAATTTATAAAATTTTATAATATTTACGTTATTAAAAGGGCACACAATTTTAAGAGTTTAAGCTTTTAAAAAAATATAAGCATATGTTTATTTAAAATTAAATTATGTTACAAAAAATTAAATTATTGGCCTTCGTTAGGCATCTCATCCTCTGATTGGTAGGTTTCGTTTGTCAAAACATTTGTCCTTTCAATAGACGTCAACATGTGATTTGTTGCTGCCGCTTGTTCTTCAGTCAACTTAAGAAAGTAGTATCTGCAACGTCTTACTAGCATCCTATTATTTTCTTTTCGAATTTGTTTGACAGCTACCTCGTAGTAATCTTGATCTTGACGCTTCATCACCATAGAAAAATGATGTGGTATAGGTGCTACTAATTCTTCAAGTTCTCGAACAAGACGATTAGACTCATCAAACCTATACTCCCACTCTCGTCTTAATCCACAATAATACTCACATGAATCTGACTTTTGTAATATTCAAAAATCATTATCACGCTCCAGTAACATATATGGCTTGTACATATCCATTTCAAAATCGTATGGATCCCATGAACCCCAATTCTTATTTGGTGATTCAGAATCTGAGCTATCATTTCTATTTTCAGGAAAAAAATAAGCAAATGGACTATTTTGTATTGGATGTGAGGAAGAACTTGCATCTTTTTTGTTATTATTGTAAGACATTGTAGTATTTGTGTATTTTTTATGAGGGTGAATACGCAAAATTTATATCGAATTAGGGCAGCCTTGTAAGGCGTGGCAGGCTGTACGACTTACAAGTCGCCTGCCAGTGCACGCCTTGTACGGCGTTTCACACTGCACGCCTTACCCTCACAACCCTAACCCTAACCCTAACCCTAGCACTTCACGTGTTATTGCAAATTTTTAAGATTCGCGATTATCAGGTTGTTCCTCAATCTTTTTAAATTGATTTGATATAACACATATTTTTTTAATTGATTTGATATAACACTGTTAAAATGTGATCTTAAATATACCACAATATATTTAAAGGAACTAAAAAAAATTAAAACAAAAGAAGTATAAATCTACTAAAATATTTCTAATATTACAACAAAACGTACAATGTTAGATATTTGTGTTTCAGGCACGACATCAATTTCGTCCTCATTACTATAATTAAGACCCCAGTTTGAATATGTTTTTTGTGTTGGCTTAATCAAACTCAATTGATTTACACAGCAATACGGTACGCCAAAATTTAATATTTGGGGTAAATGTTTTTGAAGACCAATCCATTCGTTAACTATTGGATAAACATAATAATTAGAATCTCGATGTAGCTTTTGATCTTCTAGCAGTTTCCAGTGTTCTTATTCATCTGCTCCTTGACAGTTAAGATCGTCTAATGCATGAAAGATCTCCAAAGCTTTTTCCATTTCAGATATTTCCTTCACCAAGTGTTCAATAACTTGTGGATCATCCCAAAATTTACATATCTGAAAAGTTGCCGACAGTGCTTGTGGAACGACCAAACCATGCCATCGACATAAGACCTCATAATCACACCTTTTTAGAATAAAGTCCAGGCCACTGAAGTGTTTCACCCCAAGTAATAAAATCTTTCGATTTTGAGGAGTGTGCCTTTCCTTCAATGATGTGTCAAGAAACTTGTAAATCATAATAAATATCAATTGGTCTATTTTCTAATGGACGTATTAAACCATACCATTTTTTCTCCTAAAACTTGGTGTAGCAACCAAATATTCTCTTTGGATTATTTGAACTTTCCTCACCTCTTTCTTTCCTAATATCAAACCAACTTTTCAATGGATTTTGTTTATACATTGTTAGAAAAATTATTATTTTTTCATATTTCAAACGGTGATATTTATAGTGTATCACTGCAAACCCTAAAATAAATTATTTTTCAGCTTGATTTGATGTATCACTCAAAAGTTTTGCAAACCCTAAAAAAGTATTCCATGTAAGGCGTGGCAGGGTCCACGACTTACAAGGCGTGTACACCTGCACGCCTTAGAGGGAATATTTTTTAGGGTTTTCAGTGACACATCAAATCAATGCACAAAATTATTAATATTCAGTCCGTAAACTACTCTTTTTACATTATAAATAACACAATATTCAGTGTGAGCACTTATTTTCTTACATTTACGTAAACAAAAAATTTAAGTCATCTTGGAATTTATTTTTCTGGCAAAGAGGTCCGATGACATATCATCCAGGTGATATTTTTGAAACAATTGAAAGAAAATGGTTATTGGAGCGTGAATTTGAGTACTCACTCAATCCGGCAGATCGCTATAACAGTGAATACAACCGTGTCATGAGGAGATAATGAAACTATCGTGTTGCAGAAGCACATAATTTGGAGATAGATTTAAGAGAACGTAATCTATATCGTCGTCCAAAACGTCGTGCAATTCAAATGTCACGTAGTTCGCCGCCCGAACTTAATCTTGCTCTAAATCGTATTCGTGAAGAAAATAATAGGATGCGTATACGTTCATGGCATTTTGATGCACATAAAAATGGATTTGACATTGATCCAGATTGGGGGTCTGACTGTAACATATCGGACGAAGAAGATTATTCATAATTTTTATTTAAATATTATATTTTTATTTACTAATTTATTTTATATTGTGATGCCTTTATGTAACTTAGCAAAAATAGTTCACCTAGGATGTATAGCTACTACGTACTAATTTAGAGTTAGTTCGTGGTAACTTAGCCAAATGTTGAACACTTGTTTCTTTCTTATCTAATATTTCTTTCTTATCTAAGCCAAATGTTATAGTTCGTGGCATTTTCTTGTATTGTGGGATGATTAACGTGTGCAAATAATGAGCAGAAGAAGTGTGGCTAATTTCTAAAGCACAACATTCAGGACATCTCAATGATTTAATAGCATCATACAACGAAGGAGGAAATAAGCTATTTTACTCCCTTTAATGTAAATCCTAATTCCTCCTTATATGCTTTGAGAATTTACAAAAACTAAACACTTGAATATTGCAAATAATTTTCAGACTAAAAAAAGAGAAAATAATTTTGTTAGAGAACTTTTCTCTTTCAGACATTCACTTCACTTAAAGATAACTCAGTTTTTTACCTTAATTTACACTCCTTTTTTTAAAAATTTTTAACAGCAATTCAAAGATAAACAAATTTCAAAGATAGTGTCTTTTTTTCTGCCCAACTTACAAGGTGGTAAGTGTTCGTTATATCTCTTCATCCACATATTATCTTTTTGAATTTGATCTCATGCATGTTTAAAATTTTATTTAGTCCAAGATAAAGAAAATCACAACTAACTATTATTTTATCTTCTCTAGTAAGGTATATTACTTCCTCTGAATCACTTTATAGTAGTGCAAAATAGAAAAATATTATATAAAATAAAAAATATATTACATGAAAATATAAAATACAAAAGACAAATTTTTAACGTCTTGTAGGGGGCTCGGGCTCTGGCTGTTGTCCATTAAGGTATCTACCGGTGAAACAATCTCTGGGTACTTGTGGTCTTGTTGATCTTCGAAGATTATTTTCATCCTGTAAAAAATATTTATTAGTACTAAATAAATTTGCATTTTATTAATATAAAAAGTACGTAAATTTCAAAAATCACAACATACATATGCTTGCGAAGGTCCTTCATCAACATTGGAAACATGGGACATTGACTCCTATAAAAACATGAAAAATTAGTAATATGCTATTTAATTATAAAATAAATATTAATAAAATATTATACAGCATAGCATACTTACCTCAGAAAAATTTAATCTCCCAGGAAATGAAGGGTTAGTTAAGGAAAATTCACGCATGTTAATATTAATTTCGAGATTCCATCCGCTGAATTGTCCAAAACCATGTATTCCAACTTGTGGAGTTACAAAATTCACCCCACTCATCGAAGCTCCTTAATAATCAAATGTCGGGTAATACGCCTCAGGAGTAGCCAACGAAAAATTAATATTACCATCAAATTATTCACCATGATCACCCGCATTGTCTTCATCCTGTAAATTATGCCCAATACGAACTCCACCCCGACGACCTTGTCCACCACCCCTGCCATCCTGACGTGCACCCTCTCTTGGTGCAGCTTGTCGTGTCCGACGACGAACTTGAACTGGTGGTGGTTCAACATATTCATTTGGCAGTGTATAATCCGGATCAAAACTTAAACGTGTTCCCAAATAAGCAGCATGCATTGACTCTTTTGCAAAAAGTGCAACTTCCTTTGCAACTTCTTTCGCTTCGGCTGGTCGATTTTGATCATTCTCAATCATACGAGCAAATCGATATATTTTTTATGTCCTCTAGCCTAAAAAATTATACATAAAAAAATTATCGTTTACTAAAAAATATCATTCACATATATAAAAAATGATAGAATATACATACCAATGCTTCATGCCTGCCTGCCATGGGTTGATATCCAACTTCAACAACATGTTTCGGTTTTGAAATAAACATACGTGAATGACGTAAAATACCAATAAATGTAGTCCATTGGGTTGGTCATAAAAATGGGCTAAAAAATATGATCTCCGCGTTGATTCCACATTGCTTCCTTATAATCCAACATATACTACAACTGTGGTGTTATTCTGTTGCGCTTATCATGTTTAAAATATTGTGGGTCATACAGAGATGCTTCAGGTATATGTTGAGCAAAACCAAATTTTCGGACGACACGGTCTACCATGTGCCATTCACGATAAATTTCACAAATAAGTGGCACCTTAGTCATCCAAAAATTACGTCCCCATCGACACCACTCGGGCAACGTATTAATAATTGGTTCCGAATAAGGCTGCCAAATAAACTATAAAATAATAAAAATTAATATTTCAGTACATGAGATTACACAAATATTTTAATAAAAAAAAATTAAAATATTAATTACCTGAACATCAGTTAAATTATCCAATACATCTCTAATTACTGCAAGAACATGTCGAGCCTCATTTTGATGATGTCTACCTCGAGACCATTTACGTGCAAGTGCAGTAGGAGCTTCAGGATGTTCGTCGTTCAAAATAAATGGTAATGGTTGCGGCTGCAGTGGGATAATACGCTCCCAAGCCCATACCTAAAAATAATAATTAATTTTTAAATAATTAAATAAAAAATTAGCAGTACATAATACAAAAATATGAAAAATTACATTATTATTACCTGAACTAACGAAAGAAAACCACAAATATCACTGGAAGCTTTCATCGATGCGCGACATAGACAATAATATAAGTATGACAGCGCAGCTGCTCCCCAAGCTTGTGTTGACATTGCGTTTAAGTCACGCATGTCAATCAAATAGTCTGAACTAAATTTGCATCCAGACTTATCGGGAACATTGTTCCCCCGCACAAACAAAATAGGTACAATCTAACTCTTTCTTGCACCTCTAACTCCGCTGAGTCATCCGTAATTTGATCTAAATTTTCAATATATCTAATTATTTTAGGACCAAATATTCTATTTCCTTGAAAACAATCAATTGGGGGAACCCATCCAGTTAATTCCCCAAATAATTGTCGTCTTCCGTTGAGTCCTAACTCATTAGCCCTTTGTTGAAGAACAAGGGTTCCATTTACAACCATTCTGAATATAATTTCTATGTCTTGTAATGTTATGGTTGCTTCTCCCATTTTAAAGTGAAAGGTATGCGTTTCTGGCCGCCACCTTTCAACCAATGCAGAAATTAGCCCATTATCACAGGGCACAAATCCTACATCAATTACTCCTCTAAATTCGCAAAGATTAAAATAATTTAGAAAACGGGGATGAAATGGATGATTTTTTATATGTTGCCAAAATTCAAAATCTGCACGGCGCACGGTCAAACATGCGTCTTCTCCCTTTAATTCTCCGGTCCATATTGCTTCTGAATGATGTTTATGTTGTAAGCATAACACATCATAATCCATTAGACCAGGATGCACAAAGTGTGAATATTCCATAACTATACACAAATAAAATTAAAATTAGTAAGCATAAATGATTGTAAATTAAAATTTTAAAATTGAATATAATAACAAAAAAATAAGATATTTAATAATAAAATTACCTTTCTTACACAAATTGAATTTTCAAAACTGTTTATAAGCTTCAAAAATTTGAAGGTAACAAGATATTTTTTTACTTATAATTCTTCTTATTGTGTGTAAGTTTGCAAATGAACTTTCATATTATTTATAAGCATTGCATGGCGGTGTGCATGCAGAAAGGGTTTGTGGGGGTGCCACCTGGTAAAGTGTGACAGGCGGCATGCCTTGTCCACTCTCGTGAGGCGTGACAGGCTGCACGCCTTGTCAGCCGAGTGAGGTGTGACAGGCTGTATGCCTTGTCAGCCTCGTGAGGCATGACAGACTGCACACCTTGTCAGCCTCATGAGGTGTGACAGGCTGCACGCCTTGTCAGCCTTCACAAGAAGCTAGGGACCTTGGCTTTTTTAGACTTGCCTGCAAGCCTCCTTCACATGAAGCTATGGGGAATATATTCCCTTGACTTTTTTTGCGTGCAAGCCTCGGGAATAAGTTGTGGCAGTCAAAGGGTAAGGCGTGTGGCCTTGCCTGCCTTGTAAGGCGTGCGGCAGGCCATGCCTTGCCCTTAACATCGCCGTTAACATTTCTGGTAAGGCGCACCAAGGGGCACGCTTTTGCCCCTTTGGTCTACACCAAAATTTCCCTTGCTGTTTTGGAATTTTTGAAAAAAAAAGTTGTCCTTTTGGCTCCGGACTCTAATATTTAGATACCATGCTCATAGGCTTAAATATGTTTTAACTTTTAAATAATTAGTTATCATGCCTTTAAGGTTAAATCATGTTTCAGAATTTGTTAGAAACCATGTCTATAGGATTCAAAATCCGTTTTAGCATAATTTAGTTAGTTATCATGTTTATAGGACTAAATTAATTTTCTGCGTATCCAAACTAGATAATCTGCCTATAGAATTTAAACCTATTTTTCGCATTAAATAACTAAAAACCTAGATAATATGACCATAGGATTCAAATTGTTTCACTGTTTCAATTGGAAACCATGCCTATAAGTTAAAAACTATTTTCAGCATATTAATTTGGCAATCAGTTTCAGCATGTTAAAATCAGTCTTTTGCATATTTAATTAGTTATCATGCCTATAGTATTAAATCAATTTTAGCATGTTAAATAACTGAGTACTCTATTTAAAGATTTGTTTACTTTCAGCATGTAAATAATTAGAGATCCTGCTCCTAGGATTTAATTTTATTTTATTTTTATGTTTGATCATTAGAAATCATGCTCATATATTCAATTATATAAAAGTGTTAATCATTTGTATTGTGTTAATCACCTGTTTTACTAATTAAATAAGAGGCTTAATTGAGACCACGTATGTGCTACTTATTTAAAGTCTTTGTATGTTTTGTATGATGCTAATTTCGATCTAATTAATTGACTTATGATTTTATTTGTCTAGACCAATATTCAAATTAGTAAGTCCAATGCCTCTTGGACATTATGTCGGGACAAGTAGGCATATTAAGGCACGTTAGATTTTTTTTCATTTTTAGTGCGCTCTTAGGTTTAATAACAACCTTAATAACCAACCTAGGTGGGTAGTCGGAGATGATAGTCTGTGCTTACTGATTAATATGAGCAATCCTTAAGTGGATTGCAAAGTATTAATTTATGTTGCATGGGGTGATTCTTTAGGATAAAAACTCCCTCCTCCCCCAACTTGCTTTCCTTCTACATAGGGAGTGATCTACATGATACATTTATAGCTCGATAGTCATTGCACTTTGACTAAGAGGTCCTTTAAGACTTCGCACGAGGTTGAGCGATTACTCTCCAATGTATAAGCTTTATAGTTTTATTTAAGTTTTATGTTGTTATATGCTTGGGGTAGTATTAATTAAATCATTTAGTAATTTTATCTTTGTTATATCATTGTGTCAATTCTGTCTTCTCACTTATCTGATTTTGTTATTTATTTATTTTAATTGTAATTTAGATGCGTAATTCTTCTTCACCTAGATTTATTAGTAATTAAATTGATTTAATTTATTCACTTATTTTAAATAAAGTTTATCTGCTTAATCCTATAGTCATTTTAGTTTAATAACTCATCGACCTTTTGCTTTATTATGAATTTGTAACAACCTGTTCAGTCGTTACTAAAAAGGTATCTCGTTATGGGTGAGCTATTCGTGCAAAGAGTGGGTTAGAAAAACTTCCAGGTTGGGGAGTTGAAAAATTTAGACTAGGCTAGTCTCGAATGGATTCTGAGTGAGATAGGGTCTAGGGAAATCTGGGTGCGGATTGGATAATATATCTTAGGTCAAGCTAGTTTTTCCGTTAGCCAAGCCCTTAAAAAGTCCGGGAGACTTTTCGGAAATGAATTCGGGTGAGCAGAACTCCCGATATCGAAGTTGATGTGAAAGGGTTGGTTTAAAACGTCAGGATTTCAAAGTGTATCATGAAATGGGCCATTTTTGGGGATTATCTGAGGTTCTGTTCCGTGTCAACCGCTATAGCGATTGACACTGCACTACAACGACGACCGCTATAGCGGAGAAATCCCCCCTATGGCAAAATTCAAAGGCGGTCAACCCGCTATAATGGGCGGCTTTTGGTACGGACCTTGGTTGCCTTCACTGCCTGTGAATCCCAGGCAGTATCGCTATAGCGGTAATTAGGCTGCTATAGCGGAACGACGGGATCAAAAAACCCAAAATGGGTTTTATAATTTCATTCTCTCCCCTTCATCCCCAAGAACAAATAAGGGTTACTCCAAAAACCTCCTAGGCTGCTCCAAGGCTTGTGAGCCATGGGGAGGGGAGATTCCTGTTAAACGAATGCGAAACTATGGATTTCGGGCTTGTTATTCATTAGAAAATGCCTTCACAAAGCCAGAATATGCATGGTGCAGCTACTTGGCGTCCAGGTAGGCTAGGTTCTTTCATTGAGTCGACTTAGACTTGTTTCCATTTCATATTGTTGTTATAGATGGAAAGTAGAATTCATGTTTAGACCTTCGAGCATAGAGTCTGGAGGAATATTGTATGGTTTGGTTGGTTTACGGATCAGGGATTGATAATGTCGGGGTGATGTGCTTCATTTTTGGATTGTTTATACATGTCAAGTTTGGTTCAGAAAACTAGATTGTTGGTAAGGTTTGAGAATTCAAAAATGTTATGGTTAATTAAATTACTAGTTTAAAGGGAGTTTCGGGGATGATTCTGATATAAAAGAAGTAGAGTAAACTAGAATGGTTAAAGTACCAAAGTTGGGGGATGTCTTTCCCATGTTTTATCTGTCTTAAGAGAAGTGTCCAAAATTGATGTATCTGCGAATATGTGTTCATATACTATCTCTTAGTGTTGTATGAGTTTGCATGCTTAGGAAATGAGATTATGAATGTCTAATTGTCCGGGTGTCAGTCAAGTGAAATGAACTTAGTTTTGTTGCTTATTGGTTTACAAGTGTGATTTTGTTCATTATTTGTTGACTGTTGGATTTGTGTGACGTTCGGTTGGCTCGAGTACCATGCCTAGTACAGGTTACATATTGGTTGGCTCTGGTACCACACATGGTATGGGATATTTATCGATTGGCTCGGGTACCATGCCTAGTACAGGTTATATAATGATTGGCTTGGGTACTACACATAGTACGAGATACTAATGGTTGGCTAGGGTACCACGCCTGGTACGGGTTCTATATTGGTTGGCTCGGGTACCATGCCTGGTATGGGTTTATTTATGCATTATTGACTGTGTTTATCGATGGTTATATGAGTGGACTGGGTTGATTGTTAAATATGTGATTGATCGTATTGATCCTTGAGAGGCCGGGTTGTTACACTTAAAGGTGGGGATAGTCCTGGGGTGGATCGGGCATCACATGTTAACACTTAGGTATTGGTCTAGGGTTCCTTGATTGGTCTGGATAATGAAAAAGGGTAAATGTCATGTTTATTGTTTGTTGTTAAATGATTGTTGAACCTGTTCCCTGTGGTTGATAATTCAGAAGGTAGACTGAGAGTCTGGAGTTATATCACTGGTTGTTGTTACATGTTGTACTGCTTTTACTCAGTAAGGGTTTACTTATTGCTCTTTACAGGTTGGGTTCCTGAGAGGGATGGGATTTACTATTACTTGATATATATATTGGTCCTTGAGGGCCGGGTTGGTGTGCTTAAGTGATAATGTGGTTTCTTCTGTAAATTGGGGTCATATGTTAAATGGCATAGATGATGTCCAAAGGATCCTTGGTAAGTCCGGGTGGGGTGGTGTGTAAGCTGTGACACATTCATAGGTGGTCTGGTTACTCGCATAGTCGGGCATGACTTATATAGTTGTTTAGTCTGATTGTTGACTGGGGTTTTTATTGATAATCATATGGACTTGGTTATTTCACATGGTCTGGTAATGTTGGGTTAAGGTCGTACCCTTGCAATTCCTGTTTGGAAAGAGTGACAACCCGGTTAGCGATAATGCATGGACTAGTTGGTCCTAAGACTAGGTGTTGTGAAGCGTAATGCTTGATGGGTTCAAGACGGGTGAACTTAGAGGGTCTAAGGTTCCTAGGGAGTCAGGTTTGACTGGGTTAGTGGGCCAAGGCTAGTATTCTGTGAGTGTCTGAATTGGCGGGAAGTCCTAGTGTCAAGGTGTGACTTGGGAAGTCTAAGGGTTAAGTATGACTTGGGAAGTCTAAGGGTTAAGTGTGACTTGGGAAGTCTAAGGGTTAAGGTGACTTGGGAAGTCTAAGGGTTAAGTGTGACTTGGGAAGTCTAAGGGTTAAGGTGACTTGGGAAGTCTAAGGGTTAAGTGTGACTTGGGAAGTCCGAGGGGTCACGGTGTAGAGTCTCTGAGAGGTGGATGTTGGAAGAATGGATTATTGTATTTTATTACATATTCTCTCTTGACTTTTTATATGATGGTATGTAGTGGATTCGAGTCGACCGATGATGCTTACCAGTACGTGTTATTTGTACTGATCCTACTCTTGCTATACCTTTTTGGGTATAGTCTGCTTGCAGGATCAGTGATGTTTCACAGGTACATGACGATGACGATCTCCAGCAGCTTCTACTCTTCGATTTCATAGTGGAAGTTGTGTCTTTTGTTATTTACTTATATTTCTCGTGTAGTAGCTCTTGTACTGGCTTAGACTAGATCCTAGGGAGGATGTTTGTGTTTTTAAAAGAGGGTTTTCTGCATTAAATTGTAAACGTTTTCATGTATTAATGTCACGACCCAACTACTGGGCCATGCGGACACTTACTCTAATCTACCTAGATAGGAGAACCCTTACCACCCGAACCAACATGCAATGCGGAAAAGAAAATAAACCGTTAAATAAGTCCCTTAATACATGAAAGATCCTTTTACAAACTATTTGGAAAATCTTTATACAACAACTTTTGAAATTACACAACCTTTAGAACTTGAGGAAATTTACTAACAATATAAACAACCTCCCCAGAACCTAGTCTAAGCTAGTACAAGAGCGTCTACAAGATGAGCTTATAACATAAGATGGACACAACTCCCACCATAAAAGGAAGTAGGAGTTGATGGAAGATCACCGCAATCCTGAACCTGTGAAACATCATCAGGCCTGCAACCAGACTATACCCTAAATGGTATAGAAAGAGTAGAATTAGTACAAACACACGTACTGGTAGGCATCATCGGCTGACCCGAATTCACTCTTACCATCATATAAAAATTAAGATAAAGTGCACAAGGTAAATATTTCACCCATTTCAACATCACTTTTATCAATCCCCTCTTTCGGAATCGGCCTTCCTAACCTTTCGCTGCCAACCCCACCACCCTAGCCTTGACCCTGACATCTAGGACTTTCCAAGTCTCACTCATAACTAGACTTCTCAAAGTCGCCTTGTCACTCAGACTTCCCAAGTCGCCTTGTCACCTAGACTTCCCAAGTACCTTGACACCTAGACTTCTCAAGTACCTTGACACCTAGACTTCCCAAGTCACCTTTAACCTTTACCCCAGTCAACTACCTTGACTAAATATCCAGACTTAATCCGGTCAACTGCCCAACCAAACCACTTATACCCAAAGTATTACCTACCATTGTTCAGACTTTCCAGGACCTCTAGGACAACTTTACCACCTGGTTATATTAACCAATAACCATACCCAGACTCTTAGTCTTCCTCTATATTTACCAACCACATGCAATTCACCTAACAACCATTGGCACCTTCAATGACCACCATAGAGATACACCTAAATCCCTTCTTAGATCACATAACCCGGACCCTCCAAGGATCCTCCATCCACACCTAAGTGTTCAACAGACTACCCCGGTCTACACTAAGACCCACTCTTAGCTCATTAATCACGATAATTCATGATCACCATTAGTACACTTAATGACATCAATTTATGAGCACATAACCTCTTTTAAATAGTCCGGACCCACCTGGATCCCCCTAACAAATCTAGGTGTTAACATGACAAACCCGGTCTACACCAAGACCAACTAATAATCAACATAATAACCCGGCCTATACCCAGACCAACTAATAATTAACATCATAACCCGGCATATATTAAGACCAACTAATAATTAACATAATAACCCGGTCTACACCAAGACCAAACTAATAACCAACATAATAACCCGGTCTACACCAAGACCCAACTAATAACTAACAGCATAACCCGGTCTACACCAAGACCCAACTAATAACATAATATAACAACCCGGCCTACACCAAGACCAAACTCACAATACAATATAACAACCCAGCCTACACCAAGACCAAACTCACAATATAATAACCCGGCCTACACCAAGACCAAAATAACAATATAATAACCCGGCTTACACCAAGACCAAAATGCAGTATCACAATTTATAAACACAGCCCAGTCCACTCATGGAACCAAATCAATTACACAATGCAATGCAATAAGTAAACCCATACCAGGCATAGTACCCAAGCCAACCAGTTAGTATCCCATACCAGGCGTGGTACCCGAGCCAACCGTTAGTATATTTCGTACCAGGCGTGGTACCCGAGTCAACCATTAGTATTCCCGTACCAGGCATGGTACCCAAGCCAACCATTTGTTATACATGTACCAGGCATGGTACCTGAGCCAACCATTAGTAATTCCCGTACCAGGCGTGGTACCCGAGCCAACCGAATGTCACACAGAAATCCAACAGTCACAAACAATAAACAAAGCGACACTTGTAAACCATCAAGCAAATACACCAAGTTCATTTCACAAAACTGATAACCTGACTCTTAGATATTCCTAGTCATTCCCTAAGCATGCAACACATACAATACTTAGACCAAAGTACACAAAACATATAATACATACGAAAATCAACATATCACCTACCTCATTCTGGGTACAATATGAACCATCAAATCCCGTCTGAAGACTAACCCCAATTAGCCCCATTAAACATGCAATTAATTACATTTATTCCTGACCCTTTTCCTAGGACCAAATACAACCTGGGAAAACCTTTCCCAGCCAACGAATATCATAATTATACCAATTAGCTTCTGAAACTTCCGTTCCTTGCACATTAGTTAATTACTAACCCTTTTTTGGTTCCCCGAACCTTCTGAAATTCTAGTTACTGCATTTATTAGAAAAATAACACAAATTAAGCAATGCCTAGAATTTCATAACACACTATCCCAATTCTACCATTCCAACTAATCCAACAAATCAAAAATTTCTTCCAGACTCCGTGCCCGAAGGCCTAACCGTGGATTCTCCCTTTCATTCTACACAATAATAAGAAAATAAAAGCGGTCAATCTACTCTTTGGAAGAAACCTAGCCTACCTGGATGCTGAGAAACTGTTCCATGCCCTTTATGGCTCTGTGAAGGCATTCCCTGACGATTTTGCAGGCCCGAATCCGTGGTTTCACGTCCCTTTAGCTGGAATCCCTCCTCCCCATGGCTCCCAAGCTTTGGAGCAGTCTAGGAGGGTTTTTGGAGCAACCCTCATCTATTTTTGTCTAAGGAAGGGAGAATGGGATTATAAAACCCATTTCTGAGATTTCTGGTTCTGTCATTCTGCTATAGCGGACTGCCAACCGCTATGGCGGTACCGCTATAGCAACCTAAATCCCGCTACAACGAACTCAATTTTTCAGCACAGACAATCTATAGTAAAATAGTCATACCATTTTACTCGGGAAGCGGATTGACAAACGGTTGGTGGCGTTGGAAAGAGGACTCAGAGATCTTTAATTTAGTGGGTATTGGGATCCCTAACTCCTTATATTCTAGGAGGAAAGCACGTTTGAAGTTGACCCTAGTTTGAACTTAGCCCGAAACTAAATCAGTAAGGAAGCTTTCAACTTAACTTTATTCTAGAAGTATTGTATGACCTTAGTACATACCAATTGTACTCTCATACTAAAGAATTAATCCTAACTCTTATTACGAATGAGAGGCACCTACCTTGATCGCAGATATTTTGAACAACGACGGAACAAGTTGTTATAACAGATAATAATTTACCGTCATTCCGCTATAGTGGACTGCCAACTGCTATGGCGGTACCGCTATAGAGGCCTAAATTTCGCTATAGCGGACTCAATTTTTCAGCATGGATAGTGTTCAGTAAAATGGTAATAACTTTTTACTTGGGAAGCGGATTGACGAACGATCAAAGGAGTTGGAAAGAAGACTCAAAGATCTTTAATTTGGTGGGTATTGAGACCCCTAACTCCTTATATTCTAGGAGGAAAGCACGTTTGAAGTTGACCCTAGTTTGAACTTAGCCCGAAACTAAATCGGTAAGGAAGCTTTCAACTTAACTTTATGCTAGGAGTATTGTATGACCTTAGTACATACCAATTGTACTCTCATACTAAAGAATTAATCCTAACTCTTATTACAAATGAGAGGCACCTGCCTTGATCGCAGATATTTTCAGTAATGACAGAACAGGTCATTACAACAGCTACCAATTTACCCATCGTTCATCCCCGAACGATCTCTAAGGCAGAAGGAAAAGAATGAACCACCCCTAAGAAACTTAATGCTCTACTATGAAAGCGTAGAAATAGCCTTACGTGAACCACTGAACTCTCAAATCCCCTGGGTGTACCCCAGTTCAACCAAAATTTAATTCGATTCTGCTCTGCCAAGGAATTTCTTCCTTCGAGCTATACGAGACCAGTTAGATTACTCCTCCTCGAGAGCCCAAGAAATCTGGGGCCTCGTTGAAATACTAGAGCGAAAGAATTTCAAATATTATGGATCAAAACTTAATTCCCACGCTACGGTGCTGACCGTCATTGACTTTCGCTATAGCAGTAATTTCTCCGTTATAGCGGAGGTCGCAATAGCGATGTGTCAACTGCTATACGATTGACATGGCATATAATATCATAAAGTTCCCCAAAAGTGCCTATTTTACAACACACCTAATTTCTTGACGTTCTGAAATAACCCCTTCACGTCAACCCACATACTGAGAGTTCTACTTACCCGAATTTGATTTCAAAAAGTCCCTCGAACTCTTTAAGGTCTTGGCTAATGGAAAAACTAGATCGATCCAAGATATAACACCCAAACTAGTGCTATGGCGAACACACCCCCACCACTCAATGAGCAGTAATACCTGTATTATCATAACCGACCGAAAGGATAACAATGTTTAAGACTCCATTTAATAACCCCACTCCCTCAACTGACCCTACCACTAAGGATCATCAATAATAAACCAGCCAAATCACCCTTATGACATAAGCCTATGAGCAATGTCCAACACTACTTAGTCAATTACGGGTCATTTTGCCAAATTCTACATAGGTGACTATTCCCACCAATGGTAAATCAAAATTTCACCAATACCCCGGGCTATCATATCTACCCTTTACTCTTATTGTGCATGGATGCTAAATAATTCTTGCAATAGCTCGCAACTGAAATAGCGATTTAAATTGACCCGGTAATGACAGACAGAACAGGGGAAAAATAGGAGGGGAATTATGCCCTGCCCATCCCGCTATAGCGACTTGTACGCTGCTATGGCAACCCCCAAAAGTAGTAGCCCAGAAAATTTACCATTCTCTGAAAAAAATTCTCTCATTCCCCTTCCCTGTTAACATTGTTTAATCTCGTTAATCCCGCCATGGTCTTAAACAACCCTCAAGATGATTCTCGACACTACACAGACTGAAACTTAGCATCAATTATCACAAATCAACAAGAGGATCATGCAAGCAATTATTCTTAACAATACACCTCCTCTATCAAGCACGAATAACCCCTTAGTCGGCTTGGTTCCCAAACAAGTCCCGACTGTCTTGAAATTGAAGTTTCCCTACAGTCATATCCATTTTTCCCTCACCATCTTAACCAATGATGAGCCCTTTCCTTGAAAACTTTACATGTAATTCTAGCTCCAAGCACACTCCGCACTTAATCATACTTAATCATACCAAGAATCAATTACCATTTCCTTAGAACTCATAATTTTATAACCAGGCAACAATCATATACGAAGCAGTAAATCATGCCAGCATTGTTATGCATAAACACTTCAGTTTCAAGCTACACAAAAATTACTCTATATCCATCCCATGGATGACCCTTAGCCAATCACTCATGCCTTACCACAGTCTCTCAGGCCAGATACCAATTGGAACCTTCCCGGTTCCAATCCTTCTTGCTTGTTTGTCGTACCCGGAGTCCAATGACATCCTTCACCTTGTTGAGATACCAATTGGAATCGAGAGATACCAATTGGACTCAACCCATAAAAGCAAGTAACGAAACCGAATGAAAAGGAATAAAAGAAGAGAAGTGTTTCCTAGAATGCTTCGTAGCTTCCCTAGGATTAGATGTGGGCGTCAACACACCAATCCACGGGACTCTATTCGATATTTTTCTCTTGTACTGGTAGACCGGTAACCTGGGATCTGATACCATTTGTCACGACCCAACTACCAGGCCGTGCAGGCACCTAATCTAATCCACCTAGATAGGAGAATCCTTACCACCCGAACCAACATGCAATGTGGAAAAGAAAATAAACCATTAAATAAGTCCCTTAATAAATGAGAGATCCTTTTACAACTATTTGGAAAATCTTTATACAACAACTTTCAAAATTACTCAACCTTTAGAACTTGCAAAAATTTACTAACAATATAAACAACCTCTCCAGAACCTAGTCTAAGGCAGTACTAGAACTTCTACAAGATAAGCTTATAACATAAGATGGACACAACTCCCACCATAAAAGGAAGTAGGAGCTACTGGAAGATCACCGCAATCCTGAACCTGTGAAACATTACCAACCCTGCAACCAGACTATACCCAAGAAGGTATAGCAAGAGAAGAATCAGTACAAACACATGTACTAGTAGGCATCATCGGCTGACCGAATTCACTCCTACCATCATATAAAAATCAAGATAAAGTGCACAACGTAAATACTTCACCCATTCAACATCACTTTTATCAATCCCCTCTTTCAAAATCGACCTTCCTAACCTTTTGCTGCCAACTCCACCACCCTAGCCGTGACCCTGACATCTAGGACTTCCCAAGTCTCACTCATAACTAGACTTCTCAAAGTCACCTTGTCACCTAGACTTCCAAAGTCACCTTGTCGCCTAGACTTCCCAAGTCACCTTTAACCTTTACCCCAGTCAACTACCTTGACTAAATATCCAGACTAAATCCGGCCAACTGCCCAACCAAACCATGTATACCCAAAGTATTACCTACCATTGTCTGAACTTTCCAGAACCTCTAGGATAACTTTACCACCTGGTTATATTAAATAATAACCACACCCAGACTCTCAGTCTTCCTCAATATTTACCAACCACATGCAATTCACCTAACAATCATTGACACCTTCAATGACCACCATAGAGATACACCTAAATCCCTTCTTAGATCACATAACTCGGACCCTCCAAGGATCCTCCATCCACACCTAAGTGTTCAACAGACTACCCCGATCTACACCAAGACCCACCTTTAGCTCATTAACCACGATAATTCATGACCGCATTAGTACACTTAATGACATCAATTTATGAGCACATAACCTCTTTTAAATAGTCCGGACCCACCCGGATCCCCCTAACACATCTAGGTGTTAACATGACAAACCCGGTCTACACCAAGACCAACTAATAATCAACATAATAACCCGGCCTATACCCAGACCAACTAATAATTAACATCATAACCCGGCATACACCAAGACCAACTAATAATTAACATAATAACTCAGTCTACACTAAGACCAAACTAATAACCAACATAATAACCCAGTCTACACCAAGACCCAACTAATAACATAATATAACAACCTGGCCTACACCAAGACCAAACTCAAAATACAATAACAACCCGGCCTTCACAAAGACCAAACTCACAATATAATAACTTGGCCTACACCAAGACCAAAATCACAATATAATAACCCAGCCTACACCAAGACCAAAATGTAATACCATAATTTAAAAACACAGCCCGATCCACTCATGAAACTAAATTAATTACACAATGCAATGCAATAAGTAAACCCGTACCAGGCATGGTACCCGATCCAACCAGTTAGTATCCCACACCAGGCGTGGTACCTGTGCCAACCGTTAGTATATTTCATACCAGGC
This sequence comes from Jaltomata sinuosa, assembly GCA_003996215.1. NCBI lineage: Eukaryota > Viridiplantae > Streptophyta > Magnoliopsida > Solanales > Solanaceae > Jaltomata > Jaltomata sinuosa. The sequence continues at coordinate 58,595 of QJPP01000926.1, read as the reverse complement.
GTGATGCCCGAGCTAACCGTTAGTATTCCCATACTAGGCATGGTACCCAAGCCAACCATTTGTTATACCTGTACCAGGCATGGTACATGATCCAACCGCTAGTAATTCCCATACCAGGTGTAGTATCCGAGCCAACCAAATATGACACAAAAATCCAACAGTCACAAACAATGAACAAAACAACACTTGTAAACCATCAAGCACATACACCAAGTTCATTTTACAAGGCTGATAACCTGACTCTTAGACATTCCTAGTCATTCCCTAAGCATGCAACACATACAATACTTAGACCGAAGTACAGAAAAACATATAATGCATACGGAAATCAACACATCACCTACCCCATTCCGGGTACACTATGAACTGTCAAATCCCGTCTGAAGACTAACCCCGGTTCTCCCCTTTAAATATGTAATTAATTATATTTATTCGTGACACTCTTCGTAGGACCAAATACAACTTGGGAAAACCTTTCCCAGACTTAGAACACAGCCAACAAATATCCTAATTATACCAATTAGTTTCTGAAACTTCTGTTCCTTGCACATTAGTTAATTTCTAACCCTTTTTCGGTTCCCCGAACCTTCCGATATTCTAGTTCTCGCATGAATTAGCAAAATCACACAACTTAAGCAATGCCTAGAATATCACAACACACTATCCCAATTCTACCATTCCAACTAATCCAACAAATCAACAATTTGCTCCAGACTTCGTGCTCGAAGGCCTAACCAGGGATTCTCCCTTTCATTCTACACAATAATAAGAAAATTGTCATGACCCAACCTACTGGGCCGTGCGGGCGCCTACTCTAATCACCTAGATAGATGAACCCTTACCACCCAACCAATAGGTAACATGCGGAAATCAAATAACCCATTTTTTTAACTCAGTCTTTATAATACATGAGAATCCCTTTTTACTCGAAATAAATGTTCATAAAAGAGACTGCTACGAAATTTCGGAAACCTTTTACCACATATTAAAACACCCACCCTAGGATCTAGTCTAAACAGGTACAAGAGCTACTACAAGATGATACAAGAGAGAAAATAAAGGACACAACTTCCGCCATGGAATCAAGGACAGAAGCTGCTGGAGATCCTTGTCGCCGCGAACCTATAAAACATCACCAACCTGCAACCAGACTATACCAAAGAGGTATAGCAAGAGTAGAGTCAGTACAAACACACGTACTGGTAGGCATCATCGGTCGATCTGAATCCATTCCTACCATCATATAAGAAAAACAGGAAAACATGACTGCACTTAATATAACTTGATTCCCATCCACCAACATTCTTCCGCTGCCAACTCCCTCATTCCCCAGACTTCCGAGTCACTCTGGCCTTAGACTCCCCAAGTAACCAAATCCTAGACTCCCCAAGTCACAATATCTTAAATCCACTGTTCTAACTAACGTTCGAGCTTAACCCGGCTAACTGCCCACTCATCCACTTATACCAGTGGCATTACTTACCGGTGTTCCAACCCCTCACGGATCTCTAGTAAACCTTCTAATATATTTTCAACAACTTGAAACTGCAACCCCAAACTCTCATTCTTCCTTCCCAACTAACCACCACATGGAATCCACCTAGCAACCCTTGCTAGATTTACTAACAACATTAGAATTACATCTACACCCATTTTGAAATCACATAACCTAGACCCTCCAAGGATCCCCTAACTATTCCCGAGTGTCCAACCTACTACCCCGGTCTACCCCAAGACCAACCCTTAGCTTATTAACCATAATTTCTCCCTGACTGCCATTAGTACACTTAATGACAATAATTCATGAACTCCAACCCCTTTTTCCTAGTCCAAACCCATCCCGGGATCCCTTCCAAACAACACCTAAGTGTCAAAGAATAACCCAGCCTAAACCAAGACCAACACAACAAGTATACAACAATTCCCAGCCACTCAAGGACCACCAAACAATCTACAACCCGACCTAAACCAAGACAAACACCACAGTTATACATAGATTCCCGGGCACTCAAGAACCACCAAACAATCTACACCAACCCGGCCTAAACCAAGACCAATACCACAGTTATACATAGATTCCCGGCCACTCAAGGACTACCAAACAAGTAACACATTTCAATAAATAACCCAGTCCACTCATGGAATCAATATCAGTCAATGCAACACAATAATATGAATGCAATGATGCAGTAAAATAAACCCATACCTGGTGTGGTACTCAAGCCAACTATTAGTATTCCTGTACCAGGCGTGGTACCTGAGTCAACCGTTTGTTATACCTATACCAGGCGTGGTACCAAAGCCAACTGAATGTCAATAATCCACAGTAAAATAGATGAACAAACAACTTGTAAACCAACAAGCAATCAAACCGTTCAAATTCACAGACTGTAAAATAGGAACCTTAGATATTCTACACAAGTTTCCTAAGCAATGTAATTCATACAATCACTCAGATATGAGTACAAGGATAGACAACATTCACAAAAAATCATAAGCCATCAGCTACCCCTTTTCGGGTACAACTACGAACCATCAATTCCCGTTCGAAGACTATCCCCCGGTTCACCCTTTTGATTATAAACATGTAACTAGCGACTTCCCCTTAAGATAATCATATAAGCAGCTGCACGATTCCCTTTCCTAACCTTAGCAAGACCGCCACTACGTCTCAAGCCATAAGCATTCCTAAAACCCCACCTAGGAGTTTCCTATTCTCGTTTCCTGTAGCTCCCAAGCACCTTCTGGGTTCCCCGAACCTTTTCAACAATCTAGTCCCGTGACCTATAATTTTGTCATGCCAATAAGAATAACATAGTCACATAGCATAATTCACTAGACCATCCACTTACTCCGTACATCCTAGAATTAGCATAACCAATCTCGAATCCGCCAGACTCCATTCCCGAAGGCCTAAAACATGAATTCTCCATTTATACTATATATTCAAGTACGGAAAGTACACAGGTCAAACTACTCAAGAAAACCTAGCCTACCTGGGCACCAAGCAGCTGCAACAGTGTGGTTCTAGCTCTGTGACTGCGTTCCCAACTGAACATTGATCCTGGAATCTGCTGTTCCGTGTCCCTTCAGCCATGACCCCTCCTCCTCATGATTTCCCAGCCTTGGAGCAGCATGGGAGGGTTTTTGGAAGAACCCTTGTATGTTTTCCAACTGAGGAGAAAAGACTTTTTAATAAAATCCCTTCACAGGCCACTGCCTCCCGTAGCTCCGCTATAGCGGTCCGCCTTACCGCGATAGCGGTTCCGCTATAGCAAAATTAATACTGCTATAGCAATGTGACGTCAGCCCAAATTATCTCTGAAAAATCGGTAATTTTCCATGATGTCACCTTACGTACCTCGAAGGTATTTTTAATCATATTCCTTAATTTACAAAATCGGGAAAATTAACATAACGACGGATCCGGTCATCCCGATTGGCTTTGTATGAAGAATCCTATCTTGCTAGCCCTATAGCAGGCCTGCTATAACGGAAGGCCGCAAACCAGTGTCCTTCCCGAGCTAACACTTAGAAAAAATTCCTCCCTTTTTGTGTTCTATTACTCTTCTAATCCCGTCTCCTTCTTACCCTTGCAGGATAACATAAATGGCTGAACAACAAGTGCATGAATATGACTATGAGCGATTCTCCAATGAAGCTAGTCAGGAAAGGCTCAGAGATTACCAGAGATTCGGCTTCTATTATGAGAGAGGTTGCCAAATGACTGGGGTAGATGGAAAAGCGGCTGAATTTCATCGCCGAGTTCAGGATTTCAGGTGGGGCCCTTTGCTAGTGGCTCCTTCTCCCGTGCTAACCGGCTGGGTGCGGGAGTTCTATGCCATCCTCCCTACTGTCTACTGGAATGAGTCGAATCCTACCATCATACTACGAGGGGTGGACGTTCCCATTGATGCTCGGACCATTAATGAGGTGCTAGGGGTGCCCCATGTCTCCAATGAGGCGTACACGGCTAAGGCTCCACTATGGGACATGACTTGGATGAGGGATACTCTGGTGGACCCCGTATTCAGGGACAAGGTATTCTGGGTCAGCCCCGAGGGCATTTCTAGTGTCTACTTATCCTCTGAAGCTAGGAGATGGTTAAATTTAGTGTCCCGGAGGATCCGTCCATCGGGAAATCAAATCGACGTGACCTATGCCCGAGCTCTGGTGATCACTTATTCCATGCAGGATATTATCATGAATGTGAGGGAGCAGATCATCTCGGAATGGAAGAGCTTCTATAGTGGTCCTAGGAAGGGCCCTTATCTACCTGGATTGGTTTCGGAGCTGTGCAGGCGAGCTGGTGTGCCTCAGGACCACACGGATGCAGATGTGGCCATGGATGAGCCTTTCAACCCCGTCCGGGTGAAGAACATCTCCAAGAATAAAAGAAAGATGGATGAGGCAGGGAGCAGTCAGCCGGAGGAGGAGGCCGACGATGTTGACGATGAGGATGATGACACTCCTGCCCTTTCCCAGTCCCAACCCCAGCTCCCGATCTCTAGAGCCCAGTTGGAGGAGAACCTGGCAGCTGTTCGAAGGTTCATGGAGGATCCTAACGCCGAAGGCGCAACCCCTCACCCATCCACTCAGGAACTTGCAGCACTCCATAGGGAGTTAGAAGAAGAGAAGAGGAAGAAACGCTCTCGGGACCGCATGTTCGCCCGGATGTGGAAGACCATCAAGGTCATGTTCTCCTATACTGCCCCTAGTCAGGAGCTCCCCACTCTCGAGCCCGAGGACGTGCAAGAGTTCCCCTTCCTGAGCGATGATGAGGCCTAGGACTCCCCCCCCTTTATTACTAATTTACTACTATTTGGGTTGCCCCGTTTGGGGCTTGTTTAAGACAATCTTTCCCCTTTCCCCTTTTTACTTTGGCACGTGGATGCTCATGTTAGACACTATTTTGTAATGACCCTTCTGGTCAATTACACATTTTCACCTTTCTTGTACCATTAGAGCTTACTTGTAGCGGCCCAAGTCATTTATGGCTTGTCAGGACCGGTAGTTCGGTACCCGGGCCGTTTGTTTGGTCTTTATGGCCGTTCCTCGTTTTAGAGCTTCAACTTTGGAAATCGTTGACTTCCGACAACATTCTTGGTAATATCAAAGAATTAAACCAAGGTTCTAGGTTAAAGGAATTCCTTACTCAAAAGTTCGAGTTAAAGAAATGCCTCGTGTAACACCTCGCCCGTTTGGAAGGTTTAAAGTAACCCGTGCCTTTTGGGTAAGACTAATAGTGTATAATATACTAAGAAGGATGTTTTATGAGGTATTGTAATGGCAAAATGGTCGTATGATAAGTTTTGAAGTCATGCAAGTTGCGAAACAAAAGTCGGAAAAAGTTATTGTAAATTCCTTTAAGGAATTCTCTTCAAATTTGGGTTAAATGTCTTGGGGTGTTTCTCCCTATATATAAAGATTTAGTGGGTCCCCAATATACAAAATCTAAGGTCTACGAGTCTAGTTTCAAACTCACTAAACCGTTTGTCCATACGACTTCAGAATAGAGAGATATTCACGTTTTTGTAAGACTGCGCAAGCAGACACGTCAAGGTGGGGCCCGCATCCTAAGTCGGCTTTATAAAAGGTGTTCCAGCTTTGTTTTAATTCATAAAAATCACCCAAAAACTTCAGAAAATCAGAAGGAAAGTCCATAAATAACCCATGGACTTTGATCCTTTCAATTCATAAGTTTAACGGAAGTTGCTCTACGTCGCGAGCTCGTCATTTTGGTATAGTTTTCCCCATCGATTTTATGGCGTATCTTCGTGGGTGTTGATGCAGCAAGCTAGCAGGTGTTTTCTGAGTATTTGGCAGTAACTATGGAGTTATTATTGTGAGGTATGGATCACGTACACTTATCTATTTGTTGGATCAAGATTTTAAGCTTCTAGTTATGAAAAGTTATATTTTTCGATAACTTGTAGTAGTTTCTTGTTGGATTTGTATATGTTTGTTGTTCCTGCAAGGAGGCAGGTTGTTAATCTTGGGATATTGAATATTTTTGTCAAGGAAATCTCTCCCCTACGACCCTCCTTCGTTATTATATGTTCTAGTATTGTTTTATGGATTTCTGAGCCCCGAAGTGGTATTTTGGATTTGTGGCTTTGGACAGCCCCTTTATCTTGTTATGTTTGGTTATTGTTGTGGTGTTCTGGTTATGGTAAGGTGCTGTAGGGATTGGGAAATTGTGTGATTCTTTTTGGGATCACATACGATAGTGATTGGATTGGACAAACGTGAAGTATGCCTTGAAATGGTGCCTCAGGAGCTCGTCGCTCCTTGGAGATGTGGTTAACGTATTGTTGTTGGATTTACCTGCCATTTGTTATTGTTATTGGCCTCATTTTTATGCTTTGGAGTTGGCTGGTCGCGAGTGTGACATTAACACCTTATCAATTGGCTATGGCTCGTTCTTGCAGCCTTGTCGATTCTAGCAATTGTTCCATTACCTTGGTTGGTCAGGCTTCATAGAAACGCCTTTGGGGCTTCAGTTGAAAGTATTTGTTTTGTGTGATTCAGAGCTTCCTGGAGTTGTTCGAGTATGGACGATGCCGTTCCCGCAGATAGTCATCGGATGACAGATAGGTTATGGTTTTCCCCTATCTAGACTCTGCGTATATAGGCTATAACTGCATTAATTAGCATCCTTGGATGGGTTGTTATAGGTGGGTACCCCAGACCTTGTCCGCCTTTCGTCCGTCTATTTTATACGTTGTTTGTAATATTCACGTAGTAATGTATATTACCTTTGTGGTCCTGTGTGGCCTTGTATTGACTCTAGAACATAGATGGTGGGCTATTTGGGAATGTCCGCGAGTCCCGGACATAGAGATTATCCTTTTGGGCTGGTTATGTCTGCTGAGTAGCTATTGGGCCTGTGCAGGACTGATAGGAATTATTGTGAGCCGTTGGGCTACTTTTATATTTGTGTGCGAGCATATCATCCATGAAAAAGGTTTTCCCCTGCATGTTTTACTACAGTTTTGGCTGTGAGCCACTACTGACAGTTTTCCTAAATTTGCATGGCCTTGGGGGCCCATTTTTGGTACTATTGCTGATAGAAAAGGGGATTTTTGGATGTTTTTGCACTGATTTTATTACTGATACTAGTCTCTGCGGGGCAGAGTACCAGACTTGATTTTATTACTGATACTAGTCTCTGCGAGGTGGAGCACTAGACTTGATTTACTACAGTTTTAGACCCGGTTATGCCCGGGCACCCTTGGAGGGGGTTTTGAGGCATTTTCTACTACTTTAGTCCTGGACGGGGTCTGGGCATGCATACTTGAGACTGGGTCTCTATCTTGATCCCGGACTTGCTTCCGGATGACATATCTTCATACTGAGTTTTAGTATGGGGTCGGGGACCTCCATGGACCTTGTCGCTCTGGGCCTGGGGCTTCGGGCTGCGTGCGCCGGAGGGAAGGGTATACGGTGGAGTAGAGGTATACAGGCTGAGTCCTTCCATGGAACCTGCCTGCTGGGCCTGATTGGCACCGGAAGAGGTACATACAGAGGTTCTATTTCACATCATATCATATCATGCATTGGATTCCACCCTTGTTTGTTGTGTGTTCAGTGTATGCTCGGTAGTATGGGATGCCGGAGGGTTTGTTTTCACTTGATTGTGTTCCTCGGTTGTATGGGCGGCCGTTGGGACTGTAGGTAGACTATATTTACTCCTGTTTTTACTTAGAGCTTGTCTTGGCACCTGGTTCTTGAAAGATTAGTGATGGCTAGCCTGTTGAGGCTTTGGTTGTGGGATATTTGATTATTGAGAGGGCTTTAGAGTCCTATCTTATTGAGGCACTTTTGTGTGGCCTTCTGAGCAGAGTGTGAGACTCTGGTTCTATTCTTGTGGGAAGCTGAGTGGTATCTCTCGGTTATTGTGGCCTAGTTATTTCATCCTAGGGTTGTACTTGTAAGGTGATTCCCTGGTTAATATATCATATGATTGGATTGGTGTTATGATTTCCTTATACTGGTTGATTCCATTTTGAGTATGTTAGACTGCTCTCCGTATTTTGCTAACTTTCGATCGAGGACTACCGGTGAAAAGTGTTTGTAGCGTCAATTCCTTCCACATGAGGTTACCGGTATACCGCCATTTTCTCAACTCTCTCTCTACTTACTTATGTTATTGTGCAAGGACTCCAGGTGTGTTATCCTTTCCTTCACCTGTGATTCTATGTAATTGTATCTCTGTGCTAGCATGTGTTACTTGAAGCTCTTGGTTATGGATGATATGTGCTAGCTCCTTGTGCCTTGCTTATTGCTTCAGTGACTTCTTTCTTGCTATCTGTTACTTACTGCTTTTATATCTTATATGCGCTCAGTCGGCCGATGATACCTACTGAGTACCCGTGGTTTTGGTGCTCATACCATACTTCTGCACTATTTTTGGTGCAGATATTACCTGAGCTTTTGCTGTTGAACACATTGGAGACTCGTGCAACTTTTGGATCTTCGAGACTAGGGTGAGCGCCTGATGGTCGGGGCTTGTCTACATCTCATCTTTTGTACTGTTACTCTTTGTATATTCGGAGACAGTTGTACTTATCATTTTGTTACTTCTAGCACTTGTATTCTATTAGAAGCTTATGTACTGTCGATACCAAGTCTTGGGGTTGGTGTTGTTTCCCTTATGTATTTATATTCGAGTTTTGCTTTCACTTATTTCTGCTTGGTGGTGCGTTTTGGTTAGGTAGTAGTCCATTACTAACCGTTCTGGGCTACGGGAATTGGTTCGCCTACTGGGGGATTGTAGGTGCCATCATGACTTGAGAAATTGGGTCATGACATATTTTTCCTTTCCTGCATTATTATATATAGCACTACTTTTCCTTGGTTTTTATACAGTGTTTTCGTAGCTGGTACTTGTTTTTATCTTGTCCCCGGAAAGGGACCAAAAATAGGGGAAAATAGAGAATCTCACTGCCTCGCTGACCTTCGCTATAGCGGATGGTCATCCCGCGATAGTGGTCCCACTATAGCGATATTTCACTGCTATAGCGGTCCCAACGGTAACGTACCAAAAATTTGATTTCTAGCTAAATGCACTCATCCCCCTTCCCAGTTACCACTGTCCCAACCTGTAAGTCCCGCCATGGTCTTAAACCACCCTCAAGACCATTCCTGGCACTGAACGCATTAGAATCAGGCCTAACACATCATAAAGCACATCAAAATTTTACAAGGAATTCACAACAATTAATTATTTCCCGGCAATACCTTCCCACCATTACACACTAATGACTCCCTTGTTCCCAACCAAATTCCGATTGTCCTGAAGCCGAATCTTCCCTATAGTCACAGTTCCCAATCCCTTACCATTTTAACCGATGATAAGCCCCCTTTTAACACGTAGTACCATCCCTTAAATCAAGACATTTACAGACTGCCACAGTCTAAGGCACATAAAATTTTCACTCAATGACTCCCTGTAGACTCTACATGCACATCAATTAAAAGTCCACACACATTCCAAATAAGTCATACAAGGTTGTACACACCATAATCCAATTTTCAAGTCACAACAAAATCAAATCATAGCCAAATCAATTCAAAAGTTTCCCTTCATTTGTACCATGGATGACCATTAACCGGTTATCCATGCTTTCCATAGCCTCTCAGGTCAGATACCAATTCCTCTTGCTTGTCCTATCGTAACTGAAGTACAAAGACCTCCTTTACCTTGCTGAGATACCAATTGGAATAGAGAGATACCAATTTGAATCAACCCATACAAGCAAGTATGAACCGCACGAAAGAATGAAGAAAGAATGATAATTCCTAGAATGCCTTATAGTTCTCCAAAGATTTGATGTGGACGTCAACACACCAATCCGTAGGACCCTATTCAGCACCTTGATCTTGTACTGGGAGACTGATAACCTAGGTTCTGATACCATCTGTCATGATCCAACCTACCAGGCCGTGCAGTTGCCTACTCTAATCACCTAGATAGACGAACCCTTACCACCCAACCAATAGGTAACATGCAGAAATCAAATAACCCATTTTTTTAACTTAGTCTTTATAATACATGAGAATCCCTTTTTACTCGAAATAAATATTCATAAAAATGACTGCTAAGAAATTTCAGAAACCTTTTACCATATATTAAAACACCCTCCCTAGTATCTAGTCTAAACAGGTACAAGAGCTACTACAAGATGATACAAGAGAGAAAATAAAGGACACAACTTCCGCTATGGAATCAAGGACAGAAGCTGCTGGAGATCCTCGTCGCCGCGAACCTATGAAACATCACCAACCTGCAACCAGACTATACCAAAAAGGTATAGCAAGAGTAGAGTCAGTACAATCACATGAAATGGTAGGCATCATCCGTCGACCCGAATCCACTCCTACCATCAAATAAGAAAAATAGGAAAATATGACTGCACTTAATATAACTTGATTCCTATCAACCAACATTCTTCCGCTGCCAACTCCTTCATTCCCTAGACTTCCGAGTCACTCTAGCCTTAGACTCCCCAAGTCACCAAGTCCTAGACTCCCCAAGTCACAATATCTTAGATCCACTGTTCTAACTAACGTTCGAGCTTAACCCGGCTAACTTCCCACTCAGCCACTTATACCCATGGCATTACTTACCAGTGTCCCAACCCCTCACGGATCTCTAGTAAACCAAGACCAACACCACAGTTATACATAGATTCCCATCCACTCAAGAACCACCAAACAATCTACACCAACCCGGCCTAAACCAAGACCAACACCACAGTTATACATAGATTATCGGCCACTCAAGGACCACTAAACAAGTAACACATTTCAATTAACAACCCGTTCCACTCATGGAACCAATATCAGTCAATGCAACACAACAATATGAATGCAATGATGCAGTAAAATAAACCCATACCAGGCGTGGTACCCGAGCCAACCGTTAGTATTCCTGTACCAGACATGGTACCCGAGCTAATCATTTGTTATACCCGTACCAGGCGTGGTACCCGAGGCAATCGAATAGCAATAATCCTCAGTCAAATAGATGAATAAACAACTTGTAAACCAACAAGCAATCACACCATACAAATTCACAGACTGTAAAACAGGAACCTTAGACATTCTACACAACTTGCCTAAGCAATATAATTCATACAATCACTTAGTTATGAGTACAAGAATATACAACATTCACAGAAAATCATAAGCCATCACCTACCCCTTTCCGGGTACAACTATGAACCATCAATTCCCGTCCAAAGACTATCCCCCGGTTCACCCTTTTTTATTATAAACATGTAACTAGCAACTTCCCCTTAAGATAATCATATAAGCAGCTACACGATTCCCTTTCCTAACCTTAGCAAGGCCGTCACTACATCTCAAGCCATAAGCATTCCTAAAACCCCATCTAAGAGTTTCTTATTCCTGTTTCTCGTAGCTCCCAAGCACCTTCTCGATTCCCCAAACCTTTCCGACACTCTAGTCTCATGACCTGCCATTTTATCACACCAATAAGAATAACACAGTCACATAGCACAATTCACTGGACCATCCATTTACTCCGTACATCCTAGAATCAACACAACCAATCTCGAATCCGCCAGACTCTATGCTTGGAGGCCTAAAATATGGATTATCCATTATACTATACATTCAAGTACAGAAAGTAAAAAGGTTTAACTACTCATAAAAATCTAGCCTACATGGGTGCCAAACAACTGCAACGGTGTAGTTCTGGCTCCGTGACTGCGTTCGTGCCTGAACATTGATCTTAGAATCCACTGTTCCACTCCCTTCAGCCATGACCCCTCCTCCTCATGATTTTCCAGCCTTGGAGCAACATGAGAGGGTTTTCGGAAGAACCCTCGTATGTTTTCCAACTGAGGAGAAGAGATTTTTTAATAAAATACCATCATAGGCCACTGCCTACCATAGCTCCGCTATAGCGGTCCGCCTTACCGTGATAGCGGTTCTGCTATAGCGAAATTAATACCGCTATAGCAGTGTGACATCAACCTAGATTATCTCCAAAAAATTGGAAATTTTCCATGACGTCAACCTACGTACCTCGAAGGTATTTTGAATCATTTTCCCCAATTTACGAAATTGGGAAAATTAACATAACAACGGACCCGGTCATCCCGATTGGCTTTGTATGAAGAATCCTATCTTTCTACCCCTAAGTGAGCCATAGATTGTGAGTGAGCTTTCGAGGAGTAGAGATCGAGCGTCGACAGTGGATCAATTTGTCTTTTTTCAATATAATTATTGAAAGGATAAATCAGAACAGACGCTTCTCGCAAACATCAACTATTACAAAAGTAAAAGTGGTCAATCTACTCTTTGGAAGAAACCTATCCTACCTGGATGCCAAGCAGCTGTTCCATGCCCTCTATGGCTCCGTGAAGGCGTTCCCTGATGATTCTGTAGGCTCGAATCTATGGTTTTGCATCTCTATAGCTAGAATCCCTCCTCCCCATGGCTCCCAAGCTTTAGAGTAGCCTAGGAGGGTTTTTGGAGCAACCCTCGTCTGTTTTTGACTAAGGAAGGGAGAATGAGATTATAAAACCCATTTCTGGGCTTTTTGATTCCGTTATTTTTCTATAGCAGATTGTCAACTGCTACAGTGGTACCGCTATCGGCAGTCCGCTATAGCGACCTAAATCCCGCTACATCGGACTCAATTTTTCAGTACGGACAGTCTTTAGTAAAATAGTCATAATGTTTTACTCGGGAAGAAGATTGACCAACGGTCAGTGGCGTTGGAAAAAGGACTTAGAGATATTTAATTTGGTGGGTATTAGGAACCCTAAATCCTTATATTCTAGAAGGAAAACACGTTTGAAGTTGACCCTATTTGAACTTAGCCTGAAACTAAATTGGTAAGGAAGATTTCAACTTAACTTTATGCTAGGAGTATTGTATGACCTTAGTACATACCAATTATACTCTCATACTAAAGAATTGATCCTAACTCTTATTATGAATGAGAGGCACCTGCCTTGATCGCAGATATTTTCAGTATCGACAGAACAGGTCATTATAATTAAAGGAGTTATTTATGATTTTACTTTGTTTTCTGCATTACCTATTGGATCGGGTGGTAAGGGTTCTCCTATCTAGGTGGATTAGAATAGGTACCCGCACGGCCTGATAGTTGGGTCGTGATAAATAGTATCAGAGCCTAGGTTACTGATCTCTCAGTACAAGAGCAAAATATCGAATAGAGTCCTGCAGATTGGTGTGTTGATGTCCACATCTAATATTTGAGAAGCTATGAAATATTCTAGAAAACATCTCTCTTCTTTCATTTCTTTCGTGCGGTTTTTTACTTGCTTGTATGGGTTGAGTCCAATTGGTATCTCTCGATTCCAATTGGTATCTCAACAAGGAAAAAGGAAATCGTTTAACTCTGATTGAGATGACATAAGTAAGGGAAATTAGAACCGGGAAGGTTCCAATTGGTATCTGGTCTGGGAGGCTATGTAAAGGTATGGATGAATCGGCTAACGGTCATCTGATGTGAATAAAAGGTAATAAAACTGATTTGATTGAGTTATGAAGCTTGAGACTTGAGATTGTGCTTATGTGTATTGATGTTGTTTGAGTGACTACAAATATGTGGTGTGCAATTGTTTGAATTCCTGTGAATATTGTGGTCAGGAAAAGGTCATAACTTACTTATGTGTTAATGATGAAAGGAATTCTTGTTTTGTGATTTCAAATGGAAAAACAAAATGCAAAATCTTGGGAAGGATCTTATCTTTGGTAAAAATGATAAGGGAAAATGATATATATACTTGTGGAAACTTATGTTTCAAGTGATTGGTATGTGAATAAGTACCAGGGACAAGGGCTATTATTGCTTAATAGCGAGAATTATGGTAAAAAATTCTTTGTGGTAACTCATGATTGTGATTAAGGAAAATTTATTCCAGCTTAAAAATTGTGATTGCTTTAATGATAAATTATGGTATGCCTTAATTGAAATGGTTTGCATTACATTCAGGTATAGGCTTACCATTGATATAGATGATAAGGGAACAAAAAAGGATTGATGACTGTGGGGAAGCTCCGGTTTCAGGACAGTCAGGATTGGTTGGGAACCATAGAAAGGAAAAAAGGGGACTAGTAGTGTATGATAGCGAGAATGTGTTATTGTGCGCTGTTCTGGTGTATTTTGTAACTGATTTTATGATAATGTGGTGCTAAATTCTCAACTATGCATAGTTGAGGTTGTTCTTGAGGTTATGTTTTAAGACTGTAACGCATTTTCATGTGTTAGCATTGAGAACAGGAAAGGAGAATAAGGGAATTTTACAGAAAATGGTGAATTTTCTGGGCTTGGAGGTTGCCATAGCGATGTGCAAGCCGCTATAGCGGAAGGTGCAGGAATATTCCTGTCCTGTTTTCCCCTATTTTGTTTTTCATTCTCGAGTTATTTTAAATTGTTAGTTAAGCTGCGAGCTAGTGTATGTTTGCATCCATGTGCAGTAAAGAAAAGGGTAGATATAGTAGCTTGGGGCATAAGGGTTATTGGCTTGATATGAGCGATGTTGCCTGTTGAGGTAACCTATACATATTTGAACATCAAACCTTATTTGACGCGGTGATACCCTTGACTGATTAGTGTAGGACATTACTCCTAGGCTTATTTTTTAGAATGATAATTGGTTGATAGTAGATCTTAAAAAGGGTATAGCGAAATTGTGGGGAATTTGAAATAAGTTGGCTTGGTCATGATCGATGATCCTTAGTAGTAGAGTCGGTTGAGGGAGTGGGGTTAGTAAATGGGTTCTTGATTAGTCATATCCCTCTTGTTAACCATGATAGTACATGGTGTTATTGCTTATTCAGTGGGGAGGTATGCTCGTTATAGCATTGGTTAGGGTGCAAGTGTTCGGGTAGAATTCTCCATAGGATGAGAGTTGACAAAAATCTCAGGCGAGGACGGGTTCCAATGGAATTTTTATGTTGTATTGTTAGAGATACTCGATGTCTCAGGTTTTGTGTTTGATGAGAGTAAGGTGATACTATGATATGTGAGGGGCATATACCCCATAGGAAGCTTCCGGAATAAAGTTTGGGTTAGTAGAACTCGGGGTATAGCGAGAAAGGGGTCGCCATGATGGGATTTAGTCCCCTTGGCATGGAAAATTTATTTTTGTTCGCTAACTGAGATTTTTTTGCTCCGATGTTTCAATGAGGCCCTGGATTCCTTGGACACTCGGGGAGGAGTACTCTTATTAGCCTTGTGCAACTCGAAGGAAGGAATTTCTTAATAGAGCGGGAGTGAATTAAATTTCAATTGAGTTGGATACACCGAGGGGTTTGAAAGTTTGATGGCGTGCGTAAGACTATACTCACACTGTAATGGTAGAGCGTTAAGGTTCAAGGAGTGAGCTCCTTCTTCTCCTTTCGCCTTAGAGATTGTTCGGGGATAAATGATGAGTAAATTGGTATCTCTTGCAACAACCTGTTCAGTCATTACTAAAAAGGTACCTCGTTATGGGTGAGTTATTCGTGCAAATAGAGGGTTAGAAAAACTTCCAGGTTGGGGAGTTAGAAAATTTAGACTAGGCTAGTCTTGAATGTATTCTGAAAGAGGTAGGGTCTAGGGCAATCCAGGTGTGGATTAGGAAATATATCTTAGGTCGAGCTAGTTTTCCCATTATCCAAGACCTTAAGGAGTCTGGGAGACTTTTTTGAAGTGAATTTGGGTGAGTAGAACTCCTGATATCGAAGTTGACGTGAAAGAGTTGGTTCAAAACGTCAGGATTTCAAAGTGTGTCATGAAATGGGCCATTTTTAGGGATTTTCTGAGGTTCTGTTCCGTGTCAACCGCTATAGCATATGGCAATGTGCTACAACGATGATCGCTAAAATGAAGAAATTTTCGCTATAGCAAAAGTCAAAGGCGGTCAACCCACTATAGCGGGTGGCTTATGCTATGGTGGTACCGCTATAGCGGTAATTAGGCCACTATAGCATAATGACAGGATCAAAAAACCAAAAATGGGTTTTATAATTTTATTCTCTCCCCTTCAGCCCCAAGAACAGATGAGGATTACTCCAAAAACTCTCCTAGGCTGCTCCAAGGCTTGGGAGCCATGGGGAGGGGAGATCCGGCTAAAAAAGCATAAAATCATGGATTTTGGGCTTGTCATCCATCAGGAAATGCCTTTATGGAGCCAGAATATGCGTGGTGCAGCTGCTTGGCATCTAGGTAGGCTAGGTTCTTTCATTGAGTAGACTTAGACCTGTTTCCATTTCATATTATTGTTATAGAAGGAAAGGAGAATTCATGTTTAGGCCTTTGGGTGCGGAGTCTGGAGGAACATTGTATGGTTTGGTTGGTTTACTGATCAGGGATTGATAATGTTGGGGTGATCTGCTTCATTCCGGGTTGTTTATGCATGAGAAGTTGGGTTCAGAAAACTAAATTATTGGTAAGGTTTGGGAATTCAAAAATGATATAGTTAGTTAAATGAATAGTTTAAAGGGAGTTTCGGGGATGATTCTGATATAAAAGAAGTAGAGTAAACTAGAATGGTTAAGGTACCAAGGTTGGGATGTGTCTTTTCCATGTTGTATCTGTCTTAAGAGAAAGGTCTGAAATTGATATATCTATGAATATGTGTTCATGTACTATCGCTTAGTGTTGTATGAGTTTGCATGCTTAGGGAATGAGATTATGAATGTCTAATTGTTCGGGTGTCAGTAATGTGAAATGAACTTGGTTTTGTTGCTTGTTGGTTTACAAGTGTGATTTTGTTCATTGTTTGTTGACTGTTGGATTTGTGTGACATTCGGTTGGCTCGGGTACCTTGCTTGGTACATGTTACATATTTGTTGGGTCGGGTACCACGCCTGGCATGGAATATTTTTTGAATGGCTCGGGTACCATGCGTGGTATAGGTTCTATAATAGTTGGATCGAGTACCACGCCTGGTATGGGATACTAATAGTCATCTCAGGTACCACACCTGGTAAGGATTCTATACTGATTGGCTCGGGTACCACGCCTGGTACGGATTACTAATAGTCATCTCAGGTACCACACCTGGTAAGGATTCTATACTGATTGGCTCGGGTACCACGCCTGGTACGGGTTTATTTATGCATTATTGACTGTGTTTATCGATGGTTTCATGAGTGGACTAGGTTGATTGTTGAATATGTGATTGATTGTATTGGTCCCTGAGAGGCCGGGTTGTTACACTTAAAGGTGGGGATGGTCATCAGGTAGACCAGACATCACATGTTAACACTTAGGTGTTGGTCTAGGGGTCCTTGATTGGTCTGGATAATGAAAAAGGGTAAATGTCATGTTTATTGTTTATTGTTAAATGATTGTTGAACTTGTTCCCTGTGGTTGATAAGTCAGAAGGTAGACTGAGAGTCTGGAGTTATATCACTGGCTGTTGTTACATATTGTACTGCTTTACTCAGTACGGGTTTACTTATTGCTCTTTACATGTTGGGTTCCTGAGAGGGCCGGAATTTACTATTACTTGACATATATATTGGTCCTTGAGCATCGGGTTGGTGTGCTTAAGTGATAAGGTGGTTTCTTCTGTAAACCCGGGTCATATGTTAAATGGCATAGATGATGTCCTAGGGATCCTTGGGAGGTCCGGGTGGGGTGGTGTGCAAGCTGTGACACATTCATAGGTGGTCTGGTTATCGTATAGTCGGGCATGACTTATATAGTTGTTGAGTCTGGTTGTTGACTGGGGTTTTTATTTGATAACCATATGGACTTGGTTATTTCACATGGTCTGGTAATGTTGGGTTAAGGTCGTACCCTTGCAATTCATGTTTGGCAAGAGTGACAGCCCGGTTAGCGGTAATGCCTGGACTAGTTGATCATAAGACTAGGGGTTATGAAGTGTAATGTTTGAGCGGTTCAAGATGGGTGAACTTAGAGGGCCTAAGGTTGCTAGGGAGTCATATTTGACTGGGTTAGTGGGTCAAGGCTAGTATTCTGTGAGTGCTTGAACCGGCGGGGAAGTCTTAGTGTCAAGGTGTGACTTGGAAAGTCTAAGGGTTAAGGTGACTTGGGAATTCTAAGGGTTAAGGTGACTTGGGAAGTCTAAGGGTTAAGTGTGACTTGGGAAGTCTAAGGGTTAAGTGTGACTTGGGAAGTCTAAGGGTTAAGTGTGACTTGGGAAGTCTAAGGGTTAAGTGTTACTTGGGCAGTCTAAGGGTTAAGGTGACTTGGGAAATCTAAGGGTTAAGTGTGACTTGGGAAGTCCTAGGTATCAGGGTGTAGAGTCTCTGAGAGATGAGTGTTGGAAGAATGGATTACTGTATTTTATTACATATTTTCTCTTGACTTCTTATATGATAGTATGTAGTGGATTCGGGTCGACCGATGATGCCTATCAGTACGTGTTGTTTGTACTGATACTACTTTTGCTATATTTTTTTGGGTATAGTCTGGTTGCAGGATCAGTGATGTTTCACAGGTACATGATGATGGCGATCTCCAGCAGCTTCTACTCTTCGATTCCATGGTGGAAGCTGTGTCTTTTGTTATTTACTTGTATTTCTCCTATAGTAGCTCTTGTACCAGCTTAGACTAGATCCTAGGGAGGGTGTTTGTATTTTTAAAAGAGGTTTTTTCGCATTAAATTGTAAACGTTTTCATGTATTAAAGGAGTTATTTATGATTTTACTTTGTTTTCCGCATTGCTTGTTGGATCGGGTGGTAAGGGTTCTCCTATCTAGGTGGATAAGAATAGGTGCCCGCACAGCCCGGTAGTTGGGTCGTGACAGAATTTCCCCACATAATAAATGAATTCGGCAGGGATCCACATTTGTGGACCTCAAAAGGTGCTTAACACCTTTCTTTCGAGGTAACTTGAACCCTTACCCGATTTCTGGTAACGTAGACCCATAATTTAATTTATCGTATTTAGTTAAGAATGGTGTCCTAACACATCTTAATTCGTTATGTTGCGACTCTTCACCCTTTTCATCCTAAAAAGAGTTGTCACATCGAATCTCACTTTTTCCCGAGAAAAATGGAGCGCGACAGCCCATGCATAGAAGGTTACACAAATGTGTTATATCTCGTACTTGTTGTTACGTTAAAATAAAAATATGAGCACGATTATGTCCACAGATGAATTCAAAATTTAAACTTTATGGGTTCAACCTTTAAGGTCTGTTTGGAAAGCCACCTGGTAATTGGAATTGATGTAATTACTAGGGTAGTAATTACCAGCCAAGTAATTACACAGCCTAGTAATTACGATGACCTGTTTGTTTGCCACAATGTAATTACAGTGTAATTACAAGTGTACTGTTTGGTTGCACAAGTGTAATGGTTATATCAAAATTTTAAAATAAAAGTTAATTATCAAAAACTAAAAATTTATATTAAACAAATAAGGACCTTTATAAATAATATTAAATTAAATATTTAAGATATATATATATATATATATATTGTCTTTTAAAATATATTAATTGATAAACATATATTCTTAACTAATATTATAAAAAATAATTGATTTATATTTTTTAAATTAGTATATTTTAAATTAACCATAAAAACTTAAAGTACATGATTTTTAAGAATATCATGAAATGCATGTTTGACAAAAAGATTAATATTATAAATATAATGTCATAAAATTATTAAAACATTTGATAAAAATATAATCTATCAATTCTAGCTAAAAAATGAATGGCTTGCAATGTGAAATATCAAGTCAATACTAGTAAAACAAACAAATTGGAACTGAAAATATAACATAAGTTCAAAATTTAAAATAAAAAAGTAAACATAGTACTCTTATGTCAAATTTTAACATAACGTACCTAAATATGATTCAAGAGAAAAGAAAAACCTAAGTCTACAACCTTATTCACCAATGAATTATACTTTAACTAAAAATTAGAATACTAAATAAATTATACTAAATAAAAAAATAAATATAAAATAGAATAC
Organism: Jaltomata sinuosa; assembly: GCA_003996215.1. NCBI lineage: Eukaryota > Viridiplantae > Streptophyta > Magnoliopsida > Solanales > Solanaceae > Jaltomata > Jaltomata sinuosa. Next base: position 38,644 of record QJPP01000926.1, on the reverse strand, counting down.
GAACAATTGCATGGAATCACAAGAAGTAAAGATTGAAAAATGAGAAGGAAATGAAATATAAATAATATAAAATAAAAAATATATATATATTTTAAGATTATTAAAATAATAAAAATATAAAAACATAGAAATAAAAAACAAATTAAAATAAAATAATAAAAATAGAAAGAAAAAGACGAAATTAAAAAGTAACCAACCAGCAATTCACAGCCCCCCCTTCCTCCATGAATTGGATAGTGTAATTATCCTCTGCCAATTACACTTAATTACCTGCTGACCAAGTAATTACCTGGTCAACTAAACATGCCGAACTGTGTAATTACACCCAATTACACTAAATTCAATTCTCAGGGTGGCTTTCCAAACATGCCCTTAAGGTTATTAGCATTTACACATTATGATTTTAAGGTTACAGATTCGTATATATCTACAATTTGTTATAATTTTATTGCATTTTTAATTATAAAATTATGCTCCATTTCAAAAGTACCAAGTTGATCGCAAGGATGAATCTGTCCCTGGTTATGTCTAAATAAGGTAAACTATGGCATACAACAAAGAAACAATTTTTTTTTAAGCAAAAGTAACTACAACACCAAGTTCCTAGCGTCCAAACAAAACAAAACAGAGAGAAATTTGCAATTTGTCAATAAATTAATAGAGGAATTAGAAGGGAGAAACAACCACATAACAATATTGATTTGCACAATTAGTTAGCTGGAATATGTGTACTTCTACATGATTTATATGATGATTAAAATTAATTTTTATTGGTATTGTTCAATAAAAATGTCGAAATTTGTTTTATCTTAATTTGTATCAAGTAATAGCATGTGAAAAAGATGATTATATTAATTACCTTTCTTTCATTGATTCGAAACGTGTATCTTTCAATAAGCCTCTTCCAATAATTTGACAATGGATAAATATCATGAAAAAGAAATCAAAGATGACATCCTTAAAAAACAATTAGCAATCACTGAGAAAAAGAAATCCCCATCCTCACCAAAGAAGAAGAACTTACGTTCCATATAAAAAGAGATGTAAAAAAGATGAACAGTCTCTTTGTAACTGATCTACTTTAATATTATTATTATGAGATTGTGTAGTAGACTTCTTATTTTCTCTAAATTTCAGATTATTTGAACTTAGTCGTGAGTACAGGCAATCTTCCAGTGACTGATACATGACCTCATCTGTAGTACCGGCATTTCCAGACTTCAAGGGTGAGTTTCCTCGATCGAGCTGCCTTAAATCTATCATTAGAGTTGTAGCCCATTTGTTTCGGGCTTAAACTATTTCCCTTTTTTGGTGTTGCATCCCCGTATTCTAGACATTGGTAGATTGTTTGGTACTGCGACTTTCAGATTCTAGGGGGGTAATTTCCGCAGGTTTATATCAATGAAGTGGTTTTGTTATTATTGTTTTGTTAGTTTAATTTCCGCACTTTGGTTTTGTGCTGTTAGAACGGTTAAGTTCAGGGAAGTGATGGTTCGCTCACCCGAGGGGTTGAGTGAGTGCTACTCACGGCGGTCTGGGTCATGACAAAGATGGTATCAGAGCCCTAGGTTCGTTGATCTCGTCGTACCAAACAGGTCTAGTAGAGTCTTGCGGAATGGTGCGAAGACGTCCGTACTTTTATTCGAGAGGCTATGGGGCTTTAGGAAAACTATCTCTTCTTTCTTTCCTTCGTGCTATAACTCGATTCCAATTGATATCTGGTGAAACAAATTGGTATCTAACTTCGTTCACTCTTCTGTCCGCAGATGGTTAATACGAGGAACAATGGAGCTAGAGCAACGGTCCCAGTAGTGGGCCCGACTGTCTGTGGTAGAGGCAGGGGAAGGGGAAGAGGACGAGGTAGAGCCGCACCCGCTAGGGGTGGAGCTCAAGCTATCACGCCCCGAGGTTACCCCTAAGGCGTAACATGGGACTTGGGACCACAAGGATCCGAAGCTAACTCTTGGTCATAGCATTCTCAAGCATAACAAAAGATAAGCGGAAGCATAATAAATAAATCTGGAATCTTATACATAGGTAATCAAGTCAAATGGAAATATAGAATCCAGAAGGAGACTCGAACACTGTCTATGTATGAAAAGCCTCTACATGACATAAGGAGTTGCTAGGACAAGACCCTAGCTAACTCGAAGTACGGAAATGAAAAAGCTGACAAACTAAGAACATAACTAGCCCTCGGCCTAAGAGGACTCACAAACAACCGACTGGGAAAGTGTCCTGGGGACTCTAGCCACGAATCTGAGAAGGAACACCTGAATCTGCATCATCAAAGGATGCAGCGCAAAATATGCATCAGTAATATGGAATGTACTGAGTATGAGAGTGATGTATGAATCATGATAAAACAGTTTAAAAACATACTTAAGAATGAACTTGTTACTTAAAGAAGGACCATAAATGAATATCAAGGTATAAAACATAAAACATGAAATAAAGCTTAAGTTTCATAGTATAGAATCATATAACTTCATAGCTTGAAAATAAACATGTAGGAGTTTCTCTTAACCGACATTAAACCATGTTGAGCTACATGGAGTTCAGTGTCGTGGTTATCAAGCCACTTTTAAGCTTCTGGACTATTTTCACGAGTTGGTTTCACGACCTGTGGAAACTTTCAGGACTCGTGGAGCCTCCTTGTAGTTTTCAGGTAAAAAGACTGATTTCCACGAGTTGGTTTCACGACCCGTGGAAACTTCCACGACTCGTGGAACCTTCTCGTGGTTGTTGTCTGTCATTTTGATAGACAAACACCCTTTAGTAAAATACTGATAACTTTTTACTCCAGACTCATATTAAGGCACGGTCAGTGGCGTTGGAAAGAAGATTCAAAGACCTTTAAGTTAGTGGGAACTAAGCCACCTAACCTTTTTATATTCTAGGAGTTATGATCATTTCAAGTTGACCCTTGAAAAATCTTACACTAAAACTCAATCGGTAAGGAAGCTTTCAACTCAACTTTGAGCTAGAGGTTCTTTATGACCCTAATTCATATCCAATACACCTTTGAAACTTCAGAATAAGTCTTAATACTTAGATACATAGAAAATTTATCTAGTTTGGGTCTAAAAACACATGAAGAACGATTCAGATTTGGCTTAGAATTTCTGGGGTGTTACAATATCTCCCCCTCAGGATCATTCGTCCTCGAATGAAGACTTCTAAGTTGAGAGTGGAGGGGGAAAGGGTTGCAATCCCATCAACTGAGTTTTAAAAGCTTAAGTATTTACATGATAACTGATCTCCAACTGAATTATAAACTAAGCTGAATTCATGAGGCATATAAGCATACTGAGGGCATGAGAACAACCGATGGTACTTGAAACTGAATGGCTAACATGATAACTGAAAAGGACGTCAAACTGAGAGGGGTAACTATATGAGGAAACCATTCTCCTTTAATACCTTGGACTAAATTGAATGTAGGGCCTTCTAGCCTTAGGAATGATTATCGATAGGTCTAAACTGATATGATATGAGGAGTCTAGTATTCTTGCAAGTTGAAGTTACTGGACCTAAGATATGGGCACCCTGGGCTAGGAGTAAGAAAAGACTATTCTTGCCTTAATTACTACGGTTGACAATTCTTAAGCTTAGAAACACCTTTCAACTACACTAACCCCTCTGAATACTAAGGTCTGAGTCTAACTACCTACTTTCACTATGTTCAAGCCTATATTGACTAAATCTCTTACATCCAGAGTTACCTCCCAAGAATGATATTTCTCCTTATCATGAAAATCAACTAAGCTTGAGCTCTAATCAATGGGTCACTAGGAACACAAAGCAAAAGCCCACATGTATTTCATCACGACTTTTAATCCTATCAGTATGATCACCCTATGGTATGTATCTCATACTATCCAAGACGTCTCCTCTCTTCCTAACATATCTAGGAGCTGTAACTTGAAGAAATTCTACAAGGGACATACCAAAATTCCTCATCTAACTATTTCACATGAATAATCCTCACCTAACTTTTCTTCCACGCTTACAACCTACTACTTCCAGTCTAGGCTACTACTACTTAGCTTCCTCTACTAACAACTATGACAACACAAGCCAAGATCACTGAGAGAATAGAGTGGGAGCATGAGCATCACGAATGAAGGAATACTGATCGGTCTTGACTTATACTTAGTTTGATCTAGCCACTCAAGGTGGTGTTTGAGAAGTCAAGTGAAAAGGGCGTCTCACATCCTGGACATACAAAGCATGGTTAGAGTAAGGAAATCACAAGCATGAATTATTAGAGAAATTTGGTATGAGCATATACATGATGTAGCATGATTTCATTAGCCATTAAGGCACATCTTGAGAACGAAGTATGGAGACTGAGCATAGTGTGAGACATGAGCTTTCATATATAACAAGTATCATGGTGTAAAGCTGGAATTCATAGAATCATAGAGTAAGATTGGAATCACTGTCTGGAGTAATTTCTGTTTGTTCCAGGAGTTGAGTATGGACGTGAATCTGCATGAAGTTCGTGAATTTAAATTAAGAACATGGCATTGGAATACAAGACACGATGGGGTGTTGTAAATTTGAAATAGGACCATAATGCTGATACACAAGACATGCAAAAGGTATCGCGATGGCAGAAGTATACTTAGGATGCTAGGATGGAAATAAACTTCTACCTCCCCTCTTGACTTTGTTCTAACACCAACAAGTATCGCTACCTGAGCCTCCAAAATCTGATCGACCCTACACTCCACCATCTCCCCCTTAGGTTCATGCTACCCTCCTAAGTCTATGGACCTCCCACCAACCTCTCAAGGGAACTATGATCGTTTTACCCTAACAGAACATACATTACTCAAGGATCTAGCACTAATACCCACTTCCTTCTATAGTTAAAGACTCTCCTTCTCCAAAAAGTCTAGGGATCAACCCTCATATCCCCACTTAGTTCTAGGTCAAGACAACTCACAACCAAACAAGAGTAGGGGTCCGGGGACTATGGATGCATAAAGGAAGAAAATCTAGTGACGTACCTAATTCAACTTGTGGAGGAATACTCTGACCCAACTGGCTAGGCAATGAAAGGAATTGGCTTTGGAGCCGAACACCACTGTTACTCCACTTAGATGAGGGGAAATCCCTGATCCTATGGCCTAACTGACCACACCCAAAACACCTCCCTTTGCCAGCAAGACACTTACCTAGATGAAACTTATCGCATCTACTACAACAAGGGTACCTCAAGGTCTTCGGAGCCTTATAGTGACAAGACTGAGAATCAGGGCAGGTGTGCTAACTAAAGTGGGGTTGTTCCGGATGACCTCTGCTGAGAAGACGATTGGTTCTATGTTCCGGTCTTATTGTTCTTCCTCTTCTTCTTCTTCAGTTTCTCTTTCTAATTCAACTGAGTAGTCATGGCTTGAGCCAACGTACAGATGGTTTCACGAAACTCCGCATTCATAACCTCATGATCCGGAGTGATCGGATTAGAATTCCTTGTAGGGTTTCTTCATGGAGACATTATCTGAAATGCATACGGAATAGATTAGAAGGGTAAGTAGAGTCGAACTCTATCGCATGATAGTGAACATGAAGAAGTGAAGTTTTTCTTAAAACACCTTGTAGCCTCTCTCTCTCATCGGTATGGCACGCTTCACACCCATAAAAGAGACTCTACTTAGTGCGGCTTTCAGACACCCTAGGACTCTTGAACCTGAGGCTCTGATACCAACTTTGTCATGCCCCGAGGTTACCCCCTAGACGTAACACGGGATGTGGGACCACAAGAATCTCAAGCTAACCCTTGGTCATAGCATTCTCAAGCATAACAAAAGATAAGCAGAAGTATAATAGATAAATCTGGAATCTTATACATAGGTAATCAAGTCAAATGGAAATATAGAAGCTATAAGGAGACTCAAACATTGTCTATGTCTGAAAAGCCTCTACATGACATAAGGAGTTGCTAGGATAAGACCCTAGCTAACTCGAAGTACGAAAATGAAAAAGCTAACAAACTAAGAACATAAATAGCCCTCGGCCTAAGAGGACTCACAAACAGCCGACTGGGAAAGTGGACTGGGGACTCTAGCCATGAATCTGAGAAGGAACACCTAAATCTGCATCATCAAAGGATGCAGCACAAAATATGCGTCAGTACCATGGAATGTACTGAGTATGAGAGCGATGCATAAATCATGATAAAATAGTTTCAAAACATACTTAAGAATGAACTTGTTACTTAAATAAGGACCATAAATGAATATCAAGGTATAAAACATAAAACATGAAATAAAGCTTAAGTTTCATAGTATAGAATCATATAACTTCATAGCTTGAAAATAAACATGAGGGAGTTTCTCTTAACCGACATTAAACCATGCTGAGCTACATGGAGTTCAGTGTCTTGCACCTACACTGAAAGAGTTGTCCTAACCGGCCAAGGTTAGAACCATTTCATACTAGGATCCTGTCATAATAAGCCTCAACACGGGCAACCTACGGTGGCAACATAGTTTTAGACTTAGGTTATCTGAACCCTCATCTCCCGGTGATAAATACTACTCCCAAAACATAATAATAACATGAGCTCATATACATGTGACATATCTAATGCCAAACTTGTTCATGACTTGTTCATACTTATTCATAACCTGGATCGTCATACTACTCATGAGTTTTAGTTTAGAAAGTGGCTCATAAGCATTGATGGAACATCGGGTGTCTTGCCTTGCATCATACTTCATAATATGTAAAACTTGCATACTTCATGACTTGTAAAATTTGCATGACTCTAGTTCAACTTCATAAAACATATACTTTCATAGAACATAGGAACTAGGCATGCATATGCTTGAAAATCCATAATGAACATGCTATGAAAGTCCAATTTGCTTAAATCAACTTCTTGCATGTAGAAATTTCCATGGTTAAACTTCAATTCATGAAATAAGAGTTAACATGTAAAACCCATGTAAAATCATGCAATTTAATAGTAATTTCATAATCAAATCATGAGAGGGTCATATTTAGCAAAACCCATAAGAATTAGATAAGAACCCTAATTTAAAAATCATGAAATCAAAATTTGAATTAGGGGTTTTGGGAACAAGGGTGAAAGAAACACATTGTTGAATAACCACATACCTTGTTTGAAGCTAACCCACTTGAATTGAAGAGACTTAGGAGGCTTGAACTTGGAGCTTGAAACCCTAACTTGAAGCTTGAGAAGATGGAACTCCTTTTCTTCTTTTGGAAGTTGATTGAAAGAATGAGAGAGAACTTAGGTCAAGTGGGCATAAAAATCATCCTAAATAGGCTTAAAACGACTTAGTATAGGAGTTAAAAGAGTGGAAAATTATAAAAATACCCCAAGGAAACGAGTCTGAAAAACTGTTGAAAATTTCGTCACAGGCTTCTACGGACATGAATAACGACTCATGGAATGGATCATAGTTCGTGGAGAGGGTTCGTGGTTCCTGGGCAAAGTTTCTGGCCTCGGTACTGATTTCCACGAGTTGGTTTCACGACCCGTGGAAACTTTCACGACTCGTGGAACCTCCTCATGGTTATCAGGCCACTTTTAAGCTTCTGAACTGTTTCCATGAGTTGGTTTCACAACCCATGGAAACTTCCACGACTTGTGGAGCCTCCTCATAGTTTTCAGGTAAAAAAAATGATTTCCACGAGTTGGTTTCACGACCCGTGGAAACTTCCACGACTCGTGGAACCTTCTCGTGGTTGCTGTCTGTCATATTGACAGACAGACACCCTTTGGTAAAACACTAATAACTTTTTACTTCGGACTTGTATTAAGGAACGGTCAGTGGCATTGGAAAGGAGATTCAAAGACCTTTAATTTGGCGGGTACTAAGCCACCTAACTCTTTGTATTCTAGGAGTTATGATCGTTTGAAGTTTACTCTTGAAAAATCTTACACTAAAACTCAATCGGTAAGGAAGCTTTCAACTCAACTTTGAGCTAGAGGTTCTTTATGACCCTAATTTATATCTAATACACCTTTGAAACTTCAAAATAAGTCTTAATACTTAGATACATAGAAAATTTATCTAGTTTGGGTCTAACAACACATGATGAACGATTCAGATTTGGCTTAGAATTTCTGGGGTGTTACACAAGCGGCTGCTGGAGAGCGTGAAGCAACCCCTCCCCCACCTCAGGAACATGTTGTTGAAGATGTAGAAGTTGAGGCTGAAGATGGCGAGGCACAGGTGGAGGCAGCACCAGTTGGGGGTGCAGGCCTTCCTGATATGACACCAGAAGCTTTTCAACATGCTTGGAATATTTTGAGTAGGTTGGTGGGTGCTGGAGCCATACCCGCGACCTTTGCAAATAATGCTTTGAATACTCAGCCGGTGGTTACTGTAGCACCTAGACGCCACTTCAGGCACAAATTACTTCTTCAGGCCAATGCTAGGCCCAGTAATGACAGGGAATGAGCATGAAATGCTGACAAAGTTTCTCAAGCTGAAACCTCCGACATTTCAGGGTACAGACAAGGAGGATGCCTATGAGTTCATGTTGGATTTCTATGAGAGGTTGCACAAGTTGGGTATTGTACGTCAGCCTAGGGTTGAGTTTGTCACATTTCAGCTGCAGGGTGATGCTAAGCAGTGGTAGAGGTCTCATTGTGAGTGTCGGTCTTCTGTTCTACCCCCACTGACTTGGGAACAGTTCCACGCTTTGTTTTTAGAGAAGTACATACCCCGTACTTTGAGGGACCGGAAGAAGAATGAGTTGTTGAACTTGGAGCAGGATAGCATGTCAGTCTCTGCTTACGAGGCTAAGTTCCACGCCTTGTCTCATTTTGCCACACAGATGTTAGGTTCCAAGGAGGAACGGGTCCGGTTGTTTGTGAAAGGTTTGAATACTGAGCTACAGGTATTGCCACTGCATATGACTTCATCAGGGAGGGGCTTCAATGAAGTGGTAGATTATGTGAAGAAGTTGGAAGGGGTTAAGTAAGCGGGGCAAGCTAAGGCTTTAGATAAGAAGCCCCGAAATGAGGGAAATTTTTGTAGTTCATACTCCAAGGGCCATAATCAGCAGGCATACCCAGCCCGTCCTATTCAGTCATCTTTTCCAGCTGCTACAGGTGGTCGTCAGGGAGCTCATAAGCAGTCTTCAGCTCCTAGAGGCTAGGGATCATCTTATACATCAGCTAGCAGGCCTACACTTGACCGTGGTTGCTTTCATTGTGGTGACTTGGGCCACTTTAAGAGGGAGTGCCCACTCAGGCAGACAGGTAACCAGGGTCAGCAGCAGTCTAGAGCGGTGGTCCCGGCTGGTAGAGGCGATAATTCTAGAGGTCATCCATAGGGTGGGCGACGTAACTTTCAGGAAGGCCGAGAAGACAGAGGGAACGGTGGTACAGGCAGGGGTGCAGTGCAATCGGCCTGGGAAGTTGCTCGAATTGATGATCGGGCTCATTGCTATGCATTTCCAGGGAGAACTAAGGTGGAAGCATCAGATGAGGTGATTACAAGTACCATTCTTGTCTGTAATAAAATGGCTTTGGTATAATTTGACCTATGTTCTACATATTCTTATGTATTTGTGAATTTTACGTTGGGTCTGAAATTGATTTGTGATATCCTTGATTCCCCTATCCATTTTTCTACCCCGGTTGGAGAGTCTGTGGTTATGACTCATTTTTATCGTGACTGTTCTGTTGTGTTTGTGTGGTTGCATACTTGGGCAGACTTGGTAATCCTGGATATGGCTGATTTTGATATTATCTTGGGCATGACCTAGCTGTCCCCTTATCATTTTGTTGGACTGTAACACCAAGACTGTGGCTATAGAGATTCCAGATAAGGATAGACTGGAGTGGGAAGGTGTGTACAGGCCTAAGCCAGTTAAGGTCATATCATTCATTCGGGCTAGAAAGCTAGTGGAGAGTGGGTGTATAGACTTCTTGGCTTATCTCCGGGATGATAGTGTGGAGTCCCCATCTATTGAGTCAGTTCCAGTGGTTTCTGAGTTTCTAGAGATGTTTCCAGTGGATTTGCCTGGAATGCTTCCGGACAAGGATATAGACTTCTGTATTGATCTGGAGCCAAGCACTCGTCCCATTTCCATTCCTCCGTATCATATGGCTCCGGCAGTGTTAAGGGAACTTAAGACTCAGCTGCAGGAACTCCTAGATAAGGGATTTATCCGTCCCAGTGCTTCACCTTGGGGTGCTCCTATTTTGTTTGTAAAGAAAAATGATGGAAGTATGAGGATGTGCATAGATTATAGGTAGTTGAACAAGGTGACCATCCGGAATAAGTACCCTCTACCCCATATTGATGATTTGTTTGACCAGCTTCAGGGTGCATCGGTGTTTTCAAAAATCGACTTGAGGTCGGGGTACCATCAGTTGAATATTAGGCCTGAGGATATTCCTAAGACTGCTTTTCGGACTCGGTATGGGCATTATGAGTTCCTAGTAATGTCATTTGGTTTGACCAATGTGCCAGCAACATTCATGAGTTTGATGAATGAGGTATTTAAGTCGTATTTGGATTTCTTCGTGATTGTATTCATCGATGATATTTGATCTACTCCAAGAGTAGGGAGGAGCATACTAATCATCTTCGTATTGTGTTAGACATCTTGAGATGCCAAAAGCTTTATGCGAAGTTCATTAAGTGTGAGTTTTGGTTGACTTCAGTTGCGTTATTGGGGCATGTAGTATCAGAACAGGGGGTGATGGTGGATCCCCAGCAGATTGAGGTAGTCAAGAATTGGGCCCGGCCTAGCTCCGTGACAGAGGTGAGGAGTTTTGTTCAGGATACTACCGGAGGTTTGTTAAGGATTTTGCGTCTATTGCTACTCACCTGACCAGGCTGACACAAAAAGATGTACCATCTGTATGGTCCGATAAGTGCGAGGAGAGCTTCCAAAAGCTCAAGACACTTCTGACCACGTCTCCTATATTGTCCTTGCTGGTTGAAGGTAAAGACTTTATTGTTTACTGTGATGCTTCACATTCTGGTTTGGGTGTTGCGTTGATGCAAGATAGGAATATGATAGACTATGCATCTAGGAAGTTGAAGGTGCATAAGAGGAACTACCCCACTCACGACTTAGAGTTTGCATCAGTGGTCTTTTCACTCAAGATTTGAAGGCACTACCTTTATGGTGTCAAGTGTGAGGTGTTCACCGATTATCGCAGTCTGCAGCATCTGTTCACTCAGAAGGATTTGAATTTGAGGCAGAGAAGGTGGATGGAGTTATTGAAGGATTATGATGTGACTATTCAATACCATCCGGGTAAGGTTAATGTGGTGGCAGATGCATTGAGTCGGAAGACAGTTAGCATGGGTAGTTTGGCTTGTTTGGGGGTGTCCAAATGACCACTAGTAAGGGAAATTCGGGCCTTGGAGGCCAAGTTCTTGCACTTGGGTATTTTGGAACAGGGTGGGTTGTTGGCCAGCAATGAGGTCAAAGCCACCTTCATAGAGGAAATAAAGGCCAAACAGTTTCAGGATCCGAAACTGAGTAAGCTTCGAGGTAAGGTAATATACGGGGAATCCAGGGACGTCACGTTAGACTCCGGTAGAGTGCTATATTTTAGAGAAAGGATTTGTGTTCCTCGAATTGATGATATAATTCAAAAAATCTTGGCAGAAGCTCATGGTTTATGGTACTCAATTCATCTGGGTGTGACTAAAATGTACAGGAACTTGAGGCAGCGTTACTGGTGGCCCGGGATGAAAAGGGACATAGTTGACTTTATGTCCAAATGTCAGAACTGCCAGCAGGTAAATAACATCAGAGACCTGCAGGACTACTTCAGAGAATGTCAATTCCAGAGTGAAAGTGAGAAAGGATAGCCATGGACTTTATGGTGGGTCTTCCCAGGACATTAGGGAAGTATGACTCAATTTGGGTCATTATTGACAGGCTGGCCAAGTCCGCTCACTTCATTCCGGTCAGGGTAGATTACAATTCACAGCAATTGGCTAAGATCTACGTGAATGAGGTTGTGAGATTACATGGGGTGCCACTGTCCATCATTTCAGACAGGGGTACGCAGTTCACCTCTAAAATTTGGGGCAAGCTACATGAAGAGTTGGGTACACAACTCACTTTTAGCATGGCCTTCCATCCACAGACTGATGGTCAGTCAGAGAGGATGATCCAGGTATTGGAGGACATGCTGAGATCATGTGTGATGGACTTCGGGGGTCATTAGGACCAGTTTCTATCGTTGTGCAAATTCTCATACAACAATAGCTACCACTCCAGTATTGACATGGCACCATTCGAGGCGTTATATGGGAGGAGCTGCAGATCACCGGTTGGGTGGTTTAAGGAAGGCGATGTAAAGCCTTTGGGCGTGGAATTGGTAAAGGAAGCGTAGGAAAAGGTGAGGGGCATTCAGGCCAAATTGTTAGCTGCCCAAAGCAGGCAGAAAGAGTATGCAGATCGCAAGGTCTGGGACATGGAATTTCAGGTTGGTGAACAGGTATTGTTGAAAGTGTCACCAATGAATGGAGTTATGCGGTTTGGTAAGAAGGGCAAGCTTAGCCCTCGGTTCATCAGTCCGTTTGAGGTTCTTGAGATTGTGAGGCCAATGGCTTACAAGTTAGCACTGCCGCCCAGTTTGTCGGGCGTCCATCTGGTATTCCATGTATCCATGCTTAAGCGATACCATGGGGATGGGGACTACATCATCAAGTGGGATGATGTGCTTTCCGATAAGGATCTTCGTTATGAAGAGGAACTAGTCTTGATTCTTGCTTGGGATATCCGGAGGTTGAGGACAAAGGCAATTAATATGGTAAAGGTTTAGTAGAAGCATCATCCGGTTGAGGAAGCCACTTGGGAAACCGAGAAGGACGTGCGGGACAAGTACCCTCATTTGTTTGAGGATTCAGGTACTACACTTTCTTTCTTTTATTTTCGTAAATTTGGGTTTGGTCATTCAGGGATGAACGATGGGTAAATTAGTATCTGTTATAACTACCAGGTCCGTCATTATGGGTAGTCCAATCGTGCCAAGTTTAAGAGTTAGAAAACTCCGGGTTTGAGAGTTTGAAATTCTAGGCTAGGCTAGCCTTGGCCGGTTTTGGAGCGAGGTGGAGTCTAGAGAAATCTGGTTAAGGATTGGGTTAGTTGTCTTGTTTTGAGATAGTGTTCCACGTAACCAAGACATAAAGGAGTCCGGAGGACTTTTTGGAATCGAATTCGGGTAAGTAAAACTCTCGGAATCACGATTGACGTGAAGGGGTTATTTCGGATCGTTGGGGGAAGCAAGTGTGTTGTAAAATGGGAAAATTTGAAGATTTTTGGACATTTTGTCTGTGACGAGCACAATGGCTCCACCGTAGCAACCTCCGCTATAGCGGTGGAAAGGACCGCTATAGCAAAAGTCAAGGCGATCAACGCCGGTCGGAACCGCTATAGCGGGCTCAACGAAAATTAATGCAGAATTTTTTTTCAAAATGTTCAGTTTTTACAATTTTGTTTTGGGAGAAGGGCAAGGCAATTCTGGGCGATTTTCCTCTGTTTTCCATTATTTTTCTTCCCTAAGGTAAGGTTTCTACTCCCCAAACTTCGTACTACTTTTCCTAGACGGTAGAATCGCTAGGAGGGAACTCGGGAAAAGTTTGAAATAACCTAGGGATGGTAAAATCCGGGAAAAGGGGGATTCTAGGCATGGAAGTTCTTGCGTATTATTAAAAGTAAGGTATTATGATCGTATGTTGTTAAATTCTCTATTTTTATCCATGAAAATGATAGAACTAGGGAAATTAATGGCGGAAAACCCAGGAAAAAGGGTAGGATGATTATGGTTGGCCTGGGGGTCTGGGATTTGGTGTAATCCGGGTAATGTGCAGGCCTTGTTTGTTAATTCAAGTACTTGTATGTTGTTTTAGACCAAGAACGAGAAAGGAATCCAAAACACGGGAAAGCTCGGGTTGAGTAGAGCTTGGATCATTTCGAGGTAGGTGATGGCTTACGATTCCTATGAATGTTGTATATTTTTGTACTCTTATCTAAGTGTTTGTATGAATTACATTGCTTAGAGGAATTGTTTAGAATGTCTAAGGGCCCTGTTTTACAGTCTATGGATTGAACAGTGTGTTGCTTGTTGGTTTTACAAGTTATTTGTTTATTATTTGACTGTGGATTGATTGACATTCGGTTGGCTCGAGTACCACGCCTGGTATGGGAATACTAACGGTTGGCTCGGGTACCACGCCTGGTACGGGTATAACAAATGGTTGGCTTGGGTACCACGCCTGGTACGGGATACTAACGGTTGGCTCGGGTACGACGCCTGGTAAGGGTTTATTTTACTGTATTATTGCATTGATATTGTTGTATTGCATTGACTGTTATTGATTCCGTGAGTGGACCGGGCTATTTTATTGAAATATGATATTTGTTGGTGGTCCTTGAGTGACCGGGAATTCTGTTATATCTATTGAGTTGGTCTTGGTTTAGGCCGGGTTATCTGTTTAACACTTAGGTGTCATTTAGAGGGGATCCTAGGGTGGGTCCGGGCTAGACAAAAAGGATGGTTTATTGGTTATATGATTGTTGTTTACAGTTATAAAGGGTGGATTTCATGCGGGAACAAGCTAGGTAGAGACTTGTAGTCTAGGGGTGCCTGTTGACTTGTTGCATATCTTCCATACTTATACTTGATTTGTTGTACTGATTATACACTATTTTTATTTAGAACTGGCTGATGATCCTACTAGTACACAGTGGTGGTGTACTGATACTGCACTTGCTTTTCTTTTTGTGAGTACATGCAATCTTCCAGCGGCTGAGACGCGACCTCATCTGTAGTACCGGCGTTTCCAGACTTCAAGGGTGAGCTGCCTCGATCAAGCTGCCTTGAATCTATCATTAGAGTTGTAGCCCATTTGTTTCGGGCTTAAACTATTTTCTTGTTTTGGGATTGCATCCCCGTATTCTAGACATTGGTAGATTGTTTGGTACTGTGACTTTCAGATTCTAGGGGGGGTAATTTCCGCAGGTTTATATCAATGAAGTGATTTTGTTATTATTATTTTGTTAGTTTAATTTCAGCACTTTGGTTTTGAGCTGTTAGAACGGTTAAGTTCGGGGAAGTGATGGTCCGCTCACCCGGGGAGTTGGGTGAGTGTCACTCACGGCGGTCTGGGTCGTGACAAGTTGATACTGATCAATCTGTTTTAGAGCAATCTATTTCAAAAAAATGAAGATGATTATTTCTTCTTTTTGCATATTGTACAAAAAATATTAATGTTGATAACTTAATTGGATAAATTTAAAAATTTTCAGTAAAAATTTCAATAAAATCTAAATCGATGTTGTTTGCTGAATTTAAACAATTGCCGACTGATAAAAAATTTAGAAGTAGGTTCAAGTTTTTCAGAATACGGTTAACCAACATGTTAACTAATCGATTACGATAAATTGGATCAGATTTTTCTCTTTTTTTTCTGATCATTGTAGAAAAATATTAAAATATTTTAATAAATTTAATAAATAGATAGTCCATAATATACGTCTCCATTGTGTTACACTTTATTTGGATGGCTGTTCACTATGATTTTCATAATATACTGTATTGTAAAAATAATATTTGGATAAACTGTATTGTTTGTTGTTGTTTAATAATATTTTTGCTGTTTAGTTTTACTGTATTGTATTGAAAGGGAGCCTTGGAGTAACTGGTAAAGTTGCTGCCATGTGACCAGGAGGTCACGGGTTCAAGCCGTGGAAACAGCCCTTTGCAGAAATGTAAGGTGAGGCTGCGTACAATAGACCCTTGTGGTCCGGCCCTTCCCCGGACCCCGCGCATAGCGGGAGCTTTAGTGCACCGGGCTGCCCCTTTTAGTTTTACTGTATTGTATGGTGTCGTAACTGGTAAGTTTACTAAAATACCCTAAATTATTATAAATATTGAATTTATCAATAATTGCTAATAAAATAATTAAGATTATTTTTTTTTGCTAATTTGTCATAAATTATGTCTTGTAAATATATTAAGTTATTAAATTCGTGTAAATTCTAACAAAATTAATAAAAAAAAAATAGATAAAAATAAATGTACTCTAATTTATTTTTTTATAGTAATAAATTTCATTAGAAGAAGAGCAAAAATAGGATAAAGGATAAAATAGAATTTAGGTGAAGTTAAATAATATAGGGTAGAAGGTATAATAAGATTATGTAGTATTAAGTAAGGGCATAATTGAAAAGTAAGATTAGATAACCATGGGATACCACCAAATCTGTGGTTACATTAAATCAAGGTTTTCATGGTTACCTAACCATAGAATTAAACCATACCATACAATCTATTTTAAGTTACAATCAAAACAGACATGATTTTGTTAGTAACCATATCATATCATACCATGGGAAACAACCATTCAAACAAGGTGTTAATGAGCAAAAGAAATATGAGATATGATTTTTAATGGATGACAAGCCTGCATGTTTTGACTTGAAGAAGTTTATTTTGTTTACGAATTTAAATTGTCAATTCTTTTTTCGTGAAGAAGAATTAGATAAGGTATATGCAAAAAAAATTACTTTTTTGCAAAAAAAAATAGCCACGATCAGAAGGTTGCATGAGAAAGGTTGTTATCGTTTATTAGAAGGAATACGCTCGACAAAGATGAGAAGTTAGAATATTATTTTGTATTTCTGCATACCATCTATTTATAAAAAGAAAAACCACTGTACAATAGGGACCATCCAAAGCACTATGATAAGAAATAGCAAAAAACTGGAAAAAAGAAAATAACAAAATGAAGAAACAAATTTGGAAACTAAAAAGACTAAAGGGAAAAGCAAAGAGACGAAGAAGTTCTGCCGGCAGTCAGAGATGCTGGAGATCGTATCAATGATGAAGTTCCATGCCGCAACAATGGAGGCCTGTGAGCTAGGACTGAAGAGAAGCTTAGAATCGAAGCTAAATGATCTCGTGGAAGAGATCCAAGCTTGTTCTTTATGAGATTGAATCTCTCCGGTACTCTATTGCAACTAATCTCTAGATCTCCTTGCTTAGAGCTTTGATGGAATCTTTAGTCATATATTAAACTTTGTATAACTTTTTTTGAATATTCGTGGTAAATATTATAAATCAAACAGGCAATAAATTATAGAATATGCATTTTTCTTTAATGCATGAATATATAAAGCTTTTCTCTCACTTAAAAAATATATTGATAAATCAGAGAATGTTTATTTATCTATTTCTAGAATTCTTAGAAGACAATTATAAAATCAAATTTGTTGAATGTGATTCATTCAACTAAGTCGAAGCTTCAGTTAAACTTGATTATCAATTATTTTACAAAATATAAGCTAAACGTTAATATTTTATTTGTTTGTAGATTGTTCACCCTTACATCATTTCTACTGCTTGTGAGATGTAGGAGGAATACATAACAACATTTATATTATATTCAAATAAAGTAAAGAATTTACTAACAGATACCTTAAATTCTAAATTTAAAGGAGTGACTGTCATTTTTTTTATTCAAAATAAATTTTTAGAAGATCGATTTTTTTAAGTAAGTAGAATAACATTGAATCACCATATATTAGAGATAATGTATATGCAAGAATTAAGGAAGAAAAAAATCAAGTAGAGAATTTTGATGATCGTGAAAGGCCAATTAGGTGACGTTTTGGTCATTATGAAAAATTAAGTAAGAGATATTTTAGTTATATCCAATAGTTAAGGTGGAACTGTTTCAGCGTGTGTTCAATATTGTTAGTGAACTGCTGCAATTTTTCTGTATGCTGAGTTATTTTAATATTTTTTATTTGATATAGTATTTGTTTTAGTTCAGTCGGTCTATAATGTCTACTAAATATAAGGGGATTGTACTCACTCCTACTTTTTTGCATTTTTCTGATGCAGATTTCGGTACGAGTGAATTCTGTAGATAGAGTTTATGCTACTGAATATCATTTGAAGTTGTGGTGAGCCCCTACCTAGTGGGATCGATTTAATTTTTATTATTATTTACTTCTGTATGTTTTACTTCTCAAACAACTTTATATTGATTTTGATGCACTGTATTAAGTCGCTTTTGTATTTAGGACTTTTGAGTCTTGAAAATTTTGAGTTGCCTTGTTTGCCCATCCCCACTGGATTGGCTTGGTCTTCAGTCTACCCTAATGAAACCTAAAATCTCACTCCCTCGCTTTCTCCTTCTGATAGACTAGCTTGCGCATCTTCTCTTTGGCACCTTGGCTTGGGGAGTGCTCTCTCTCTTCTGTGTCAGCGAAGGAAGGATAAGAGCAATCGGCCGAATGATTGTTATTCCACTTACGGTTACAGTGCCTCTATCGAAGCAGAACAAGTCTAATACTCCAGCCCTGATTTTCGGGGATTCCATTTCGATCTAAACCCGGAAACCCATATCTTTATATACGAAATTCCTTCTTTTTTTTTTAGCCCCTTGCTTTTGTATTTAGGACTTTTGAGTCTTGAAAATTTTGAGTTGCCTTGTTTAGTATCATTTAATGATATTTTAATATATTATTATTATTTACGTGTATGAATTTTACATTATTGCCTTTACTTCAAAAATTAATGTTTATTGAGTCAGACTTATCTATCACGATTGGGTTGGAATAAATGCCATCATAACCCAAACATTTTTTAGTCGAGACATTATCATTAGCAATTAAACAATTGTCAATAAGTCTTCTGACTTTTGTGGCAATTTAATTAAATCTATAAACTATAAAATAAAAATTATAATTTTATCTAAGCCATTATAATTGTGGTTAAAGATTGCAACTCTAGCGATAACTTAATTAAATTTATTGATTACAAAGTGAATACTAAAAGATCTAATTATTCATTTTTTAAATTGAATTTAACAATCACTATAACTGCCGCTACACAATTATCATTAAAAATAAGTAATTATTAATGACAATAAAGCATAAAAATCACTATTTCACTGAATGACTGTTAAAGGCTTTAGAAACATTAATATCAATGGTCAAAATTTAATGACCGATAAATATTTTGACGACAATATCTATTACAGTTAAAGGTTTTTTTTATAGTAATGTGTGGTATTTATATTTTTATGAAAGTAAAATAAACGCATCAAATTTATTCATATATATTTCAATATTGGGCAAGTTCACTTTTTAAATTGTACTTTTCTTGTTTTTCTTTTAAAAAATAAAATCAATAAAAAAATATTGGTGATAATTTATAAATTAAAATATCTCTAAAGAATAATATAAAACTTTAAAAATAAATAAGAAAATATTTTTGTAAAATAACAAAGCACAAAAATTAAGCATTGATCCACAATAAAAGATCTTGATTTGGATTCATTTCATACACTCATAAAATTTTGATCAGGTACGATTGATTAAATATCAATTAATAAAATTTTAGATCGATTATAAGACAAAGATTTTTGAGACAATTCAACCTTTAACAAAAAATTTTGATTATCTAAATTTAGAGACAATTGTTTTTAAGAATTCTTAGACTAATATTTTTCTCAAAAGAATGAATATATGATCATGTTGATACCACACATCAAGAAGTTTTCTAGTTTGATCCTTCGTAATCTCAATCTCTAAAAAAACAAAAGTTAGTTATTAACTTGATTTATATTTTTAGTTAAGTGATGAATGAACTTTTTTGAAATTTCAACAATGTATTCTATGTTATGTGTGTTATTATCTAATTATATATCTTCTTAATTTTCAAACTTGAAATTTGAGCTTTCTTCATATTAAGAATCTTCTTTCTTGCAAAGGATAAATCTTAAAATGAAAAAAAATGCGATGTACCTAATTCAAATTAGATTAGTAAAAAAAGTTGTCTATCATATTATTTTCTTTATATACATGCTCCACTATAATATTAACTCCTTTTCTCAATTTGGTCATGTCATTAATCACCAACAATCTCTCAAGAAATCTTTCAAATTCTATTCAATATCTTCTTTTGGTCAATTAATCAACTTTTAGAATTATTGATAACAGATATTTATTTATACAATATGCCACTCCTTTTTTTTTTTTTAATGGTCATAGTCTCTATTATATTTGACCCATTTTAAATCCTCGTAGTTAAATATTCACAAAAGGTATAAATGTAATACTTAAAAAAATTTAAAATTTAATTTTTTTTTCATATTTTTCTATTCAATATCTGAAAGAATCTTTTCTTTTATTCTAATAAGTAAGGAAGAAATGATTTTTCCTTTTTTGCTAACCTTCTACCAACATCATGGATCAAAATAGTATAAATTTCACTTTATAAATAATAAAAGTAATTTAATATGATCAAGTTAAAAAAATAATTTTTTATAATATTTTTCTCTACTATTAAATAATTTTTTATTCACAATCTGAATGAACTTTTTTTTTATCTTGATAAGTAATTTTATGAATTCATTAACATACTGTAAATCTTAACAATACATAATACATAATCTTACGATAATTTAGAAGGAAGAAATGGTTTTGCTTTTCTGCTATCTATCAGCATCGTGAATCAAAATGATATAAATTTCACATTTATAAATAATAAATAAAAAATTAATATGATCAAGCTAGAAAAATATTTTTTTATGATTTTTTTTCTCTACTATACTAAAGTTCAAAGAAAATGAAAAAATTTAGGACGTATTGTTTTTTGTCCTTAGTAGTGATAAAGTTAAGTACTATTAAATTCAGAAAATCAATTGAAAATAGAGAGAAGAAGAAGAACGTGTAATAAAGAAGAGAAGAACACAAGCGAAACAAGCAAAGCAAAAACCATAACTTCTTCCAATACCCTTTTTTTTTTTTGCACAACAATTTTCTTACTCTTCTGATAATGGTTTTTCCAATCCAGATGTGTTTCAAATTACAATTTTGTTGAACTTTTTTTCTTTGGGGGGGGGGGGGGGGGGGTTTATATACATCTTGTTTTCCATTTTCTTCTGCACAAGATGCACAAAATGCACAAAATGATGCTTCAGTTCTTGCATTCTCCGCCTGGTATGGCACCAAGACTGAATTTTTAAGGAAATACAGAAAAGTTTTGTTGAGAAAAAATAATGGAAGGTACAAATTTTTTACTTTTATTTCAGTTACAGATCAAAAAATCAGATGTAATTCTGTGTGTTTTTACAACTCTGATGGATTTTACAATTGTGGGTGCTTCTTGGGTTTTAGAAATTTTTGTTTTAATGTGCTGTTTTTAAGTCAGTTTATGCATTGTTGTGAGTTTGAAAATTCTGCTTCTGCTGCTTTCACTTCTGTGATAATGAGCTTTAGATGTTATCTTTGTGTGATCAGTTGTTTGGGGGGGTTGCACATTTTTGGGAGTAATAAGCCTTGAAAGTTCTTTTTAGTTGTGTGTGGTAGAGAATGTTGATAGCTGCTAGTTGATTGTGTGCAAATATTGTAAAATCATGCTTCATGGCACAAGAAAATAATAAAAAAATTGATAATAGTGTTACTGAACGGAATGGAATAGAGGATTCACTTAATCAAACTCAACTGATTTGGGATTGTTGATTACTAGTGGTTCCAGAGGATCAAGTGGATTGGGTATTTTGCAAGATTGAATACTTTGAGATTTATGTGCAATGTAGGTGTTTTGTGTTTTTATTTTTTTGTGTGTTTGGGGGGAACTGGAGAGTTTTCCTTGTATATGGATTAACTTATTTGTAACATGATATTTGCAATGTCCTGACAAGGGAAGTGTTAATTGGTTATGTGACCCGGAATGGATTGAGTTTGTAGATAACTAAGATTATATATATACATTGATGTGATGTTCCACTACGATGGTACATGCATTGCGGGATGTCACTCTGAGAACTTTAAGTGGTTGAAACTTGAGATGCTGATGGCCAAGATTACATTTTTTTTTCATTCTATGCTAGGTGCATGACTAGATCACTTGGTATCGATATGTAGTGTATTTGCATCGGGAAATGCCCTCTTTCCTTTCATTTTCCATCATTCAAATTGTTCTTCCTACTTTAGTCTCTAAATATGCAATAAAAAAAGGAAGATCTTGAGGGAGAGTATATAGTCAGTGCAACTATGAAATCTATGTTATTCCTTGTTCACCAGTTCTTTTATCCCGTGTTCTTTAGTTAACGTGTTTGTTGCCTCTAATGAAATGAATTATCTGGGTTAGGGAGGGGTGGCCAAGTAAAGTTTATTTGTACATGGAGAATCTGTATTCAACAGGTCTCATTTGTTCTTCATAGGATGTAGAGCTGTCTGCAACAGCTGGCAGTTGTGGCGATTATTTAATGATATTCGATGTGGGAACTATGCTGTACCTTCATGTTAAGATGGTCTTTTGAAGAAAAAGTATGGCCGTTTTGAATTACTTATCCTGATTAAAGGAAAGGGGAAAGTATGAGCAGAGTCAATTCAGATGCAGCAGACTCTTGTTCTGTTTTTATATGTTTTTTTTAACAACTAAAAGTTCATCTTCAAGTAGAAGCCATTATTTTTGGAACAGCTGATAGTCCTTATTTCCAGCTTGGATAATAGTTAAGTTGTTGATGCTGTTAATCTTTTGCAGATTTATGCGAAGTGTATTCTAAAGATGATAAAGGTCACCCTGAGAAAAACCACAAAAGAATAATCAAGACACGTGCTCAGGTCGAAGCTCTAGAGAAACTTTATGAAGGTAATTGATCGTACGTACTATTTTATTTTTTGTTTTCAATGAGCTAGAACATCATACCTATTGTTTTAGACGTAGAAATAAGAGAAAGCTCATAAATTTTCAGAACACAAGTACCCTACGGACGAGCTGAAAGCTGATCTAGCAGAGTCATCGGGGTTAACAGAAAAACAAATTTCTGGGTGGTTTTGTCACAGGCGGTTGAAGGACAAGAGGCTGTCGAATGGGGAAATATATGTAAATGGAAGACAAGATCGTTCGAGTGGTGTCATTCAGGATCATGGCAGCGGATTTAGGCAGGATTCTTGTGGTAGCACCAAGCAAGCAGATGATAAGAAATTTGATCATCGGGAAGTTGAGAGTAGAAGATTAACTGGCCCAGAATTCTCAAATGCAGATGTGACATATGAGGTTGGAACTCATTTTATAGGAAAGTCTAATTGCATGGACGATGAATCTTCAAGAAGCAGCTCTTCATTACGGAATGCATGTTTTTCGCAAAATGCAGAACCATACGATATAGCAACTTCAAGATACATATCGCAGAATTTACCTACTGATTTTAAGGGAGTAAAACCAAAGAATGGCCCATCTGGGTATTTGAAAGTAAAGGGTCAGGTAGAGAATGCTGCAATTACTGCTGTGAAGAGGCAATTGGGGAGGCACTACCGGTTGGATGGTCCACCACTTGGTGTTGAATTCGATCGACTTCCTCCTGGTGCCTTTGAGTCATCAGTGCCAAATCCTGTCAATGGTGAGGTCAAATGTCTTTTTTTTGTTTTCTTATTGTCCTATTATTTAAATCCAAGTTTTATGTGCTTGTCTGGAATTACTCTTGTCGTTTCAGCTCATATGTCTTTGTCTTAACAGGAAGATGCTTTTCTCTTCTTTGTCATGCTCAGTTCATATTCAGCCTAGCTGCTTACTTATTGACTTGTATCATACTTCACATGACTACACAACCTTTGTCTTATTAAAGCTTTATCTCAGAAAAACATGACATGGGTCATGGGTAGTTTTTTTTTTTTTTGGTAAAAGATAATGTTTTATTAAAGCAAGAAGGTACTGCAAAAGTACAACAAAAAGATTACATTCTCAACACAAAGTTTCAGCTCATAGTTTTTATGAGATCAACAAGCTGAGAAATCTCCCCCACAATCTGTTCCTTAATACCAAAAATATAAATTTCGTAAGCACCTATATATATATTTTTTTGAGAATGGTAACTTTTTCATCTATATAATCCACAGGTATACTACATCAAAGTGTAGTCCCCCTTCCAAAAGTATTACAATCTAAGCCTACCTATTTGTACTTTTTGATACAAATAGTCTAAAACATCAATGATATCTTCTGCCTGTCCTAACACTTTCTGTTCACACCAAAAATAATACAGAGCCAAACAATTCATTTAAAAATTCTGCAAATTGTTCTGCTTGCCCTCAAAACATCTTTGATTTCTTTCTTTCCACTTTGTCCACCATATACAAGCTGGGAAAATCTTCCATCTCTCCTCCTTTTCTGTAGCATTTCCAGCTCTGATCCAGCATTTCAGCACACCTTCTATGTTCCTTGGTTTCACTCAAGTGATCTTCCTTAAGCTAATAAATAATCTCCATAGTTGGTCAGCCCATTTACAGTGTAAAAAGAGATGGTTAACTGTCTCTGCTTGTTCCTCACATAGATAGCACGTGGAGCACAGTTGGTACCTCCTTTTCTTCATATTCTCCTATGTCAGTACTACTTCCCTGGCCAACATCCATATGAAGCAGTTAACCTTGTATGGAATTTTGACTCTCCATATCATCTTCCAAGGCCACTGCTTCACCTGTTGTTTGAAGTGGTGAGATCACTGTATGCAGAGTTTACCGAGAAAATCCCTTTGTTGCCTATCTTCTACACTGCTGTGTCTTCTTGCCCAGTTAAATTTATGAAAGGGGCCATGGTGTTGTAAAAGGCATCTATCCTTTCCACCTCCCAGTCATTTAAATTCCTTCTGAGATGTAAGTTCCATCCCTGACCTGTCCACATTTCAGAAACAGTGGCCTGTTGTTGAAGGCTTAGTATGTGTAGGTCTGGGATTAGCTGCTTTAGAGATCTCTGATCTATCCACCTATCCTCCCAGAATGACACTTTTGATCCATTCTCCACCTTGAACTTGATTCTGGACATCAATAGTGGCCAAATGTTTCTAATTGATCTCCAAATGCTACATCCATAGGGGGTGACCACCATCTTTGTTATCCACTTATCCTCCATCTCATATTATTATCTGATAACCTCCTTCCACAACATATTCTCCCCTGTAACAAATTTCCATAACCATTTCATCATAAGGCTTCTGTTTTGCATCTTCATATCCCTGATCCCCCTTCCACCTTCCTTAATGCTTTTTGTTGCCTCCTCCCATTTGACCAGATGGAATTTTTTCTTGTCTTCATTTCCTTGCCAAAAATAGTTTCTTCTTAGAACATCTACCCTCTTTATCACATTGTCTGGAGCTGGGAACACATACATCATGTATGCAGGCAGTGCATCAGGTACACTATTAACCATAGTCAATCTACCTCCCAAATGAGCACCTATATTTTACAAAAGATATATGTTGTTTTTCTCCATTAAAGCATCTCTTGTCTCTTTCAAGCCAAATATTCCAGATGATGCATAAAGGGACAGCACTCCAGATCTTTTTAGATATGCTATCAATTTTTTGACCCTTCCAACTGAGTAGTAAACTCTTTACCTCATATGGCACGGCCCACTGTACTCCTAAAATCTTCAAAAACATTGTCCAGATCTGCCAGCAGACTCTCCTGCTCTTTCACATAAAAAACATATGCAACACAGATGAAATCACCTCTTCTGCAATAATTCTTGTGTTAGACATACTTTTTTTGCAGCCCCCCATCCAAAACCAGCAATCTTTGTAGGTGCCTTGGTCTTCCAAAGCATCCACCGTGGCCATTCCACTTCCCAAATTGTCACTCTTTTCCAGCAGCATGCCGTAACCTTTTCATATTCCATCTTAGGGAATCTTTGCTTGCAGTCATTCAAAGTATAAGATTCCAATGAATTTAGCAACTGGCTGACTTCATTGATTTCCCAGTCATTGGAATGTCTTTAAAATCAGCTGCCATCCATTTCTTGCAAAGAAATCATAATCAAACAGTTTTTGTTAATTGTTAAATTGTACAAAGTAGGGAACTGATCTTTGAGTCTCTCCATTGTCCGTCCATTGATCTTCCCAGAATTTTATTCTCCTTCCACCCTCTATTTCCACATTAACATACTGATGAAATTCCTCTCACATCCTACTGACGTTTCTCTAAATATCTCCTCTACAAGAATAAATAATAGGATTTGGACTCCAACAATCCATCTTACCATATTTGGTATTGATAACTTCTTTCCACAATTCTTCATTTTCATCAATGTATCTCCATATCCATTTAAACAGAAGACTCTTATTATGTAATCTCAAACTTTTTTGTACCCGTGCCACCTCTCTTTTTGCCCTGCATTACATCTTTCCGCTTCACTGGATGATGTTTCTCCTTTCTTAGTTACCTTCCCATAAGAAATTGCTTCTCAACCTATTTATTTTTATCAAGTAATAACATATTATTAACAATGGGCAAAATTACCCATATACAATTAGTATACCAAAATGGAGAAAACCTTACAAAAAGATATGGTTTTCTATGGATGACATCCAATCTCCTACCTAAAGGAACCTCGTGGGTTCACCAAAACGAAATAAGGTATAAAGGCTATTCCTCAAGTGTACATAACGCGTCTTGATTCCATCAAAAGCTATTTTATTTCTCTCTCTTCATATGGTCCAAATAAATGCTAGTGGAGCAACATCCACACCTTGCGTCTTCTCCCCTGTCTTCCAAAGGTCCAGCAAACAATACTTTTGTGCCTGGCATCACCCATTGTATACCAAACCAATATAATATTTCCCACCACATGCGATATGCTATGCTTCTCAACCTGTTAATTTTCTTTTCTATATTGACTGAAATAGGCACAAGAGTCATGAGGTAGTAGGTATCCATCTAGCACACTATTGACGAGAGTCAATCTTCCTTGAAAAGGCAGGTACTGGTTCATCCAGGGGGATAACTTCTTCTCACATTTGTCAATTACCA
This sequence comes from Jaltomata sinuosa, assembly GCA_003996215.1. Taxonomy (NCBI): domain Eukaryota; kingdom Viridiplantae; phylum Streptophyta; class Magnoliopsida; order Solanales; family Solanaceae; genus Jaltomata; species Jaltomata sinuosa. Next base: position 11,854 of record QJPP01000926.1, on the reverse strand, counting down.
TTTGCCACATAGATTGGTCATTATTTCTGGCACCAAGGGGAAGGCCCGGATAGAAACATGATTATGTTGTCAGCTATGTTTTCTGAGATAGCTTTATCTTATAAACACGATTATGTTGCCAGCTGCGTTTTACTCGCAGTTCTTAACTTCTTATTATAAAATCAACATAAAATGCACCCAAGGGTGTTGCTAAGTGGCCGGTGAAGTTAGAATGAAGACCACGGAAGATTAGGGTTTGAATCCCAGTAAAGGCAAAAGACTTGGGTGATTTCTTTCCATTTGCCTAACTTTTGGTATACAGAGTTACTTGGTAACTGTACCAATAAAAGGATGATGGTACCCCATGAAATAGTTGAATTGCGCACATGTTGGCCCAGACACTACAGTAAAGATCTAATCGAGAATTGAACCTTCAAATTCTTATAGTTTTTTCATAACTTGCATTTTGTTGCACTTATGCAAGGTATCTACTCTTTAAGATTAATAGACATATAGTTGTGATTATATAGAATGGAGTGAGCTAGTCTCTAAGATGCAAGTTGTGAAATTTTTTCATGGTTTTCTTGATATAAAACGTTCCTATTGTGCCCGTCTTTGCTTTGCTTCAGCTTTTGTTGTATCATGCATATTTGTCCATCCAGAATTACTAGTTTGTTGCTCTGACACTCATATATTGGCAGTAACTGTTATTGGTTATTCAAATCAATATTGGCAGCAACCATTAAACTCGTCTTCTTCCCATCTGAGGGAATTAAAATTGGAACATTTTTCATTATTTGATCAACTATGTTAAGCATTTTATAAATACACGGAATTTTGTTCTTAAAATTATTCATATGCATTAGTCCATGGGGTATGACATTGACGTAGTAGTCAACCTTGATTCTGTACTTATAATAAAGTTATGAGGGATTTTCATACTGAATGTCAAACTCTTATTAGTATTCCAGTATCACTCAATTCTCGGTTGTATATCTGCAAGTTCATATTCTTTGGTGTTACATTTCTTTTTTGTACGTCTGATAAATGGATTCTGAAAGTGTAATTAAGTTTCCTGATACAAAATGGTTGCTCACTGGTATTGCCATATGAATGTTTCTCAGACCCTTATTACTCTACAGAACCTGTTCCAGCTGGCTCACCAGATATGTCCAACGTCTACAGGCGGTCAAATGTAAGTGGATCTTGCCACATTTCTCTTTGTCGGTTTGGTAAACCTCGATTTAGTAATCTCAAAACCATCCATATTGCACATTTGCACAAGAATGGTTAAATTTTCCGTCAACTAGATGAAAACTAGAATTTAGCCGATATTTTAACCCTTTACTACCTGGCCGTCAAGGCGAAAGAACTAAGGAAGTGCCATGTTTAGAACTCTGCTATAGCAAAACTGCACAAATTTGTATATATCAGTGTTAACTGTACTTCAAAGTTCAAACCATTGTGTGATATGGAATGTTAAAACTTATTTGAAGCTTGTAGACTTCTTTGGTAATTCCTTAGATGGTGCAATCAACAGTTACCTTTCTCCAAAAAAACAAAAATCCTTAGATGGGGCATCTTAGATTGACTAGAGTGCCCTTAGAGTGCATTATGGTTGGATTATTGGCCCAAAGTTTCTAACTTTACCAAAAGTAAATATCCTAGAAAGTGTAGCTAACTATCTCTTGTATGTATTGGCATCTCTGGATTTTTATAGTGAAATATGTTACTTCATCCAAAAAGAAACCAAAAGAATAGTTGCTTCTTTTAAATAATACTCCTCATTTTCCTTCATTCTGTTGGGAATTTCTATAATTTTTCTCTTCCTTTTGTCCATGAAAAGAGACTTGTTTCAACTGGATTATGAGAGTCAGATTAAATATTTCTTTTCATGGAAAAAATATTTTAAATGCACTGGGGATTACTATCTTCAGAAAAAGATGGTTATAACAGCGGACTTATCAAATTAAGGATTGTTATAGCAACGGAAACTTTATTCAAGGGAATGGGAATTTCTGAAGGCTGTTTCATTGTGTCGATTTCTTTTTAATATTACAATTACGCTTTCTCTGATAAATAAGATAATACACTTCTGAAGAGATAACCAGACTAATCACTCTGTTAGAATAATGATGCTTTTCCGAGGGACTTACCAGTACTCTGTCTAAAGTACCAGCTTAGGTTCTTTATATCATGACTAACTAGAGGTGTCGAAATTGGCCCCAAAAACCTTTACCCACCCATTTGTTTAACTTAGCCCAATTTGACCTGCCCAATTCAACCCATGTAAAGCTGGACTGATTTACAGCTCAAATTGACTCATGGGTGACTTCGTCAATATATTTTTAAAATAAACATTTTTTTGTTTGATATGTTTTATATTAGCCGTAACAAAAGAAAAGAAGTCTTATTCAGTAATTGAACAATTCACAAGGAAACAAATAAATTAATTAAAACTTAGGTGTGCTGGGCTATGATCCAAATTTTAGCCCATCTTGACCCAGTCCATCTCAGCCCAAGTTACTGACCTGCCTATTTATTAACTCAGCTCATTTTGACTTGCCCAGACTCAACCCAACCCGCCCATTTGACACGCTTATGACTAACCATCTCCAAAGACAGTGGAATTACTGTCCTACAATAAAGATTAGTAATGTAACACAAACTTTAGCAAAGTTGAGTAAGGTTTTGTATCCTGCTTGAGCTCTGTTGATTTACTTTTGACGTAGTTCTCTGTTACGTGAATCACGCTTTTGGGGTTCAAAAGGATGTCTGCACTAATCAAGATAATTCCTATAGAAAGCCCGAAGGTGTTCTGTGATTACACCAAGGATTTCATTTATCAGATTAATGCCTTCCTCGGAGATCAAAAAAATTAAGTCTGGAGTAATCTCTGTCTTGGGATAATATTATTAGTTCTTATATATGTATTTTGTTTAATTTTCTTAATGTGATACATCTTTATCTACAAGGGCCCAGATTAGGATGGACTGCTTTACTTGCTTTTTAGGGCCTGCTCATCTTACTAAGTTACCATATATAGATCTTACTATCTAAGCGAAAGCACTCTTGATATCTCGATTTCTTGAAATATACATATTTTGCTTTTGCATTGCCCCATCAGGGATTCGGATCCAATTCCAAGTCCAACGCTCAGGACTCTGATCTGGATGGATTGAGCTTCAAAAGAAAATCCAATTCCACTCATCCTGAATATCGCTTCAACCCAAAGCCTAAGCAGAAGTCCTCTGAGAATAATGAATATCCTGAATGGAACTCATCATTAGACATGTATGAAGGTTCTGCAAGAAAAATGGCAGTTGATAGCAGAAACAGTTGTAAGTTTATGGCAAAACATGGAGGTGGAGACATTAGAACTAGTACCGGTTCAAGCAATGGTCTTCGAAGTCCCTATGTTGGAAAAGTCAATGGGGAGCAAGTGAAACCTCGGTTCAGTAGCCGCAATGAAGTGAGTCTTAAGGTTTTGGAGAAGGAACATTTTGATCGCAAGCCTTCTGATTTTAATGGAAGTCCGTATCATAATTTCGGGGAGAGAGAGCTCCACAAAATAGTTGAAAAGGTATAGTACCAGTTTGATTTTATGGTATCTTTTTCCACGGTCCAGCAAAATTCTGATACACTTTCTCGAAATGATATATAGGACCACATCAGTGGAAAGAGGCCAGTAGTTGATGAAGACTGTAATCTAGTTCGTGTGAAGGTTCAGGTTCCCCGGCACAATGAGACAAGAGTAAGCTTTGTGGTTTTTGTTAATACATGCAACTTCCTTTTGGTTTTATACATGTTTATGAACTCTAATAAACCCAACTTCTATTAAAAGGTTGTTAAACGAGCAACGAATGAAGTTCCTGACCATCAAGAGTACTTGAGGAGAGCATCTATGATAGGAACGCCAGTGCAGACAAATCATCAGATAAGGTTTGGCCAACTTAAAGAACTTGATTTTACCCTACCTAGTATGTGTTAATCTGCCCATGTTTATTTAACATGTTTATTAATAGGATTTTTGGAATATGACTCCTCTTTGAGAATCATATTTACCCCTTGAACGACTTCTTTAGAACTGATGTAAGACCTTCATTTCTTAATTTTGCTCCATCACTAGAAGGTTGATCATAAAAACAAAGCGCTGGCTGATATTTTCTAATATCATGTGCATTATTTCCTAGGTATAGTTACTAAGCTGTGATGTTATCTGAGACTTTCTACCTGCTATGACAAATTAAATAATCAATGTGTTCTGAGGTTGTCCTTGTTATATAAAGCTGAGTTATTATTTTTTTTCCGCAAGCAAAACAAAGAATTTTGATTCTTTACAGTTAGTAATGACTGTTTGTGTTTTGCTATAGGACTGCTGCAGAGATGCCACCTAGCTTTAGTGAAGATGAAGAAACAGAAGACACCAGTTCGTTCGAGGGTTAAAAGATTTGCTTTTGATTGAAGAAAAGTAACAGGTGCATTAGTTTTGGGAAATATTTTGTTGGATTTCTGTGTCGATACACAACTCCTTCGGATTTGTACAGTTCAAGATAACTTAAATTCACTCGTCTGTACTCCCAGCGTGTGAGGAGATCTTCCGTTGCTTGTATAGTTCAAAAGTATTTGTATCCCATTTTGTAGCTTGGATGCTGAAATAGGAATACTGTGAGTAATATATGTTGTCATTTAGCTTAAAAGTAAGGTACTTCCGTTATACAGAAGATGAGACCTTTTTGCGATTTCTGCATGTTATCTAAAGGTGGGCATTGGGTTTTTCGGTTTGGCTTTTTGCTTTTTGGTTTTTTGTTAGGGACTGTACCGAACCAAACTATTATTTTGGTGCGGTTTTTTCGGTACGGGGGGCTATTTTTCGTTTGGAATTTTTACATAAATAATATCTTATGAAAGCTTTATTACATTTTTTAAGGGGCTTTAAATTTATTACGGATTATAACCTACTTTTACCTTTAATAGTTGATTAATCACACTTCCTCCTCCTCCCTCCTCAACCACCCCCGCCATTGACAACGAGCTCGGAGCTCCAACCAACTCCACCTGAATCATAAAATGAAACCACCAGACCACTGCTACCCCAACGACAAACACCAACCGTCACTGTCCACTCAGGCGAATCAAACTCCAGCCAGCAACCCACGATACAGCAGCTCCAAACAATCCCCTTTTCCCTTTTACGGTGAAAATCCGACCAACAGCCACCAAACAAACTCCCTCTGTTCTCCCTCTTCCACCACAAACCCCTCTATCTTCTCCACAACCACCGAAAAACACTCACACACCACAACCCCGATCTCCTCCCTCAAACCCAGCCACGACAAACTACCAAAACCCCAAAAACAAACAACTCAGCAAGCCAACGAACTCAATCCCCAGATCTATAGCAAATTAACACTCCGAAATTCACTGAAGTGTTAAAGTTGTTCGTCAGAGGCGGGTGGTTTGTGAGTTCCGCCGGTGAAGAGAGTGTTTAAAATTTGTATTAAATATAAGTAACAGTTCTAATCCAATTTGAATTTAATATTATGCATTGTTATAAATTCAATAGTTATTGTTCTAAAATAAATATAGTACATTTTTTAACAATGTAAACTAATTTAAATAGTACGAGAATGTTTGAGATTTACATATATAATACTTACTAGATATGAGAGCCCGTGCAAGCACGGACCCAATATATATTGCTTTTTCTGTTTCAAATTATGTCACAGATGAATTTGGAGAGCCATCAAAATTTTTGTATGATTTTTAAATATTTTAAGTTGTTAATTATTGTAATCTATAGTTGTTTTTATATAATTTTTTGATAATATATGTTACTTTCTTTGTCCCAATTTATGTGTCGTTGATGTAATTTGAAGAGTCAAAGTTTATAGATATTTTATGATTTATAGTACTTTTCAAATAATATATGTTACTCCATCAGCTCCAATTTATGTGGCGTTGATAAAATTTCAAGAATCAACCAAATTTTTTATCTCTTTTAAAAATCTTTTGTTAATTATCATAATTTATAGTACTTCTTACATCATTTTCATATTACTTCTTATATCCCAATTTATGTGGCATTGATAAATTTTTGAGAATCAACCATTTCTTTTATATATTTTAAAATATTTTGAGTTGTTAATTATTGTAATTTATAGTACTTATTGAGTAATTTTTAAATATATAAATTATTAGAATTTATTTTAAAATTATTGTAATTCTACAAAAGATGAAAGACAAAGTGGTCAATTTCGTGTATGACCCTAAGCTCCTCATATTCGTTCTCCCAATTTATGTGGCATTGATAAATTGAGAGTCAACCAAATTTTTTTTTATTTCTAAATATTTTAAGTTGTTAATTATTATAATTTATAACACTTATTACGTAAATTTTTAAATATATAAATTGTTAAAAACTTTTTAAAGTACTCAAGAATTTTATATATATTTTTAAATATTTTAAGTTATTAATTATTATGATTTATAGTGCTTACTACGTAATTTTCAAATATATAAATTATTAAAAAAAATATTTAATGTAATTTTACAAAAGAAGAAGGCAAAGTGATCAATTTTCTTTCTGACCCTAAGCTCTTATATTTTTTAAATATTTTAAATTTATAATTATTATTATTTATAGTGCTTATTATTTAATTTTCAAATATATAAATTATTAAAAAGATTTTTTAAACTAATGTAATTTTTCCAAAAAAGAATGGCAAAGTGGTCAATTTTGTTGGCCCTATATATGCTATTTTTTCTATTCCAATTTATGTCACGCGGATAAATTTGGAGTCAATAAAATTTTTTGTATGATTTTTAAATATTTTAAGTTGTTAATTATTGGGATTTATAATATTTTCTATATAATTTTCAGACAACATACGTTACTTTCTCTTTCCCGATTTATGTGGCACTGATGGAATTAGAGAGACAACCAAATCTTTTATATAGTTTTTAGATATTTTAAGTTGTTAATTATTGTAATTTATAATACTTTCTACATAATTTTTAAATAATATATGTTACTCCGTCTGCTCCAATTTATGTGACGTTGATAGAATTTTGAGAATCAATCAATTTTTTGTATGTCTTTTAAATATTTTAAGTTGTTAATTATCGTGATATATAGTATTTTTTGGTCATTCTCATGTTACTTTTTTTGTCCCAATTTATATGAAACTGATAAATTTTGAGAGTCAATTAATTTTTTTTAATATATTTTTAAAATATTTTAAGTTGTAAATATTATAAGGTGTTAATTATTGTGATTTATAGTACTTTTACGTTATTTTTAAATAATCTATGTTAATTTTTGTGTTTAAATTTATATTACACAAAATTTGGAGAGTCAACAATTTTTTTTAATAATTTTTAAATACTTAAGTTATTACTTATTGTGATTTATAGTACTCTCTTGTAATTTTTATTTATAATATTTTTTATATAATTTTTCTTTGTTCCGATTTATATGGCACTTATAGAATCTTCAGAGTCAATCAAATTTTTTATAAGTATTTAAAATATTTTAACTGTTAATTATTCTGATTTATAGTAATTTCTACGTAATTTTTAAATATATAATAAATATTTTAAGTTGTTAATTGTTGTGATTTATAGTACTTTTTATGTAATTAAAAAAAATTAAAGTTTTTATTTTTAAAATTTTAATATTTTAAATCAATTTTGTCTTTTTTGCTCACACATGCTTTTTAATTGTACTATCGCAGAAACTTATAGTGGGATTCATAGCTTGAAAAGAAAGTAAAGATCATAGGCCTAAAATAAATATTAATAGTAATTATTTAAAAGTAGAAGGGCAAAATGGGAATGAGGAGTTCTGACCCAAGCTCCTCATTCCCTCTTATATATATATTAGTGATAATATATTTGTATTAAAAATATTTTAGTTATGTATTCATTACATACATTGAAATATGCCTATAATATGTATAATATATTGAATTCAAAATGTATTACAATTGTTGTTTATTTTTCTCTTATTAATAATGATAAAAATGTACTATATATGAATTTCAAACATTCAAATACTATTCAAATTAGTTTATGTGTTAGTACTTTAAATTGTGTTAGAAATGTATTATAGATGTATTTAGCTGATTTTGCTATTTTTGGTAAGAAAAGTAAGAATATAATATGTAAGAGTAAAAGTTATATTATAATTCGTAAATAAAACTTTATAATATATTATCTAGAGAAAATACATAAAACCCCTCCTAAACTTGGCTCGACAACTTACTTTAGCACTTATACTTAACTTATAATTATTTACCCCCCTTAACAACTTTGGAGTGAATTATTTTTCACCCTTCGCACCTCAGCCTAGGTCAAGGCTGAGTAGTGTTGAACACGCGCGTTTTTAATTGGTCCACGTCATTGAATGGAATATATCTCTATTATATTTATAAATATGTATAACCCACCCGTTTTAATTTATAACCCGACCCACCCTTAAACAAATACCCCTAAATCAAATCTACCCGTCATTTGATTTCTCTCCCCAAATTATACCTAATCATCGGAGTTGAAGCTCATAGACTTCGATTTTAAGCTCATAAACTTTGAAGCTGTTTTTCGACGTCGGAGTTGTTATAGACGAACAATGAGGGTAAGTATTTTTCGTTTGAGTTGTTTTTCATTTGGGTCTTAGGGTTTTGACGGGTTTATAATTTTTTGATTTTTGATTTTCAATTGTCATTGAAGCTCGTATTTTGTTTATTCTTTTCAGATTGTTGATGGATTTTGTGTTCATTACCTTGAGGTTTCACCATGGAGGCACATTACAACAAAAACCTCGTATTAAGTACCTCGGAGGTATTTTTACTGATTGTTTTAACGTAGATATTGGTAAGTTCTCTTACTTCGAGTTTGTTGGTTATGTTAAGGATATTGGAGATAACTGCTCCTCTTGTGAAGTTTATATTAGACCTCCTAAATCTAGATATCTTGTAAAAGTTACATGTTATAGGGATATTTTGGGTATTGTACCTCAACTAAAAAATGAAGATATTGTTCACATGTGTGTGTCACACCTTGTAGAAGACCCTGTTGTGGTCCCCCCTGCTATTGAATATGTTTCCCATGTGGGTGGGGAGTCTGGTGCTTCTTTTGATAAAGAGTCCCCTCAAGACTTTGGGAGTAGTGAGGATCTAGGGTTTGAAGAGGTTGTACAACCTGCACAACCTCAAGAACCTATTGTGGGTGGGTCTTTTGCTGGTGTTAGGGAGGACTTGGGTGGATCTTTTGCTGGTGTTGGAAAGGAGTTGGATGGTAGTGATAGTCCTGCTGCTACTACTGTTAGTGGGGAGGAGTTAGGTGGTGGTGGTCCTGCTGCTACTACTTTTAGTGGGGAGGAGTTGGGTGGTGGAGATGCTACTGCTACTACTAGTGTTGATGAGGACTTAGGTGGTGGAACTTCTGCTGCTAATGCATCAGATGTTCCATTAATTCCATCTGATTGGGAAAGTGAAACTGAACCTGGTGAGAATTCTGATTGTGCACACTTGTTAGAAGAAGGTGATGATGAATATGGTAGTGATGTTCATGAGGAGGTTAGAATTTTGAGGGAAGCTAAGAGGGCTGCTAAAATCAAAAAGAGGAAAGAAAGGGATGCTAAAACAAAAAAAAGAAAAGAAAGGGTGCCTAGAGCTGAGGGGGTTAGTCTAGGCAAAAAAAGAGTTGATTTGGGTCATAATGAGTACTTATCCAAGAAAAAACCTACTCTAGATGGCAAGATAGGTGAAGATGAGCCATACTTTGATTCAGATGAAGCTGTTAGCTTTGAGATAGACACTGATGATGATATTGATGGGGAAGATGAGGTCCAACAGCCTGTAAGAAGACAAAGAAAAGCAAGAAGAGCAAAAAGAAATCAAAAAAGAGTTGTATTTGATCCTACTTGTAAAGTAATTGTTGTGTTTTGAAAATGTTGAAAAGTTTAGAGAAGCTATTACTAGGTATGCTGTTCAAGAACATGTATAATTGGACAAGTATGTTAATGAACCAAAAAGGGTGAGGGTGAAGTGTACATCTGGCTATTGTCCATGACTTTTGTTTAGAAGTCATAATTCTAGAACTGGAGATTTTCAAGTGAAGAAGTATATTCCAGTGCACAAGTGCAATGTCACAACCAAAAATAGATTGGTGAATTCAAAGTATTTGCCTGTGAGATACAAGGACAAAATTATTTCTGAGCCTGATATTAGAGTTTTTCAATTTCAAATTTTAGTGAAAAAGGAATTGGAGGTGTATATTGGAAGGACTTTGGCAAAAAAAGCTAGAAACATTGAATTACAACAGATTATGGGTGATCATGTGGAGGAGTTTAAGAGGATTTTGGATTATTGAGATGAGCTCTTAAAGACTAACCAGGTAGCACATGTGTGGTGAGGCTTAGTGAAGAAACTTTTGAAGGGGGAAGAAAAATATTTCAGTCATTCTATATATGTTTTGATTCTTTGAAGAAAGCATTCAAAGCTGGATGTAGGAGATGTATTGGGTTTGATGGATGCTTCTTGAAAGGTGTACCTAAGAGTGCCCGTCGGACCGGACCGGAATGGCCGGACCGGTACGACCAGTACCGAAATGGTGACCGGTACCGGAATGAACCGGACCGGTTCAACGGTATGGGTACCGGATTCCCTCCCATTTCGGTTGAAACCGGAATGGACCGGTATCGTACCGGAATGGTACCGGAATGGGCCGGACCGGTTTACCGGAATGGTTTTTTTTTTTTTTTTAATTTTTTTTTTTGAATTACATTTTGAATTTCAAACTTAATTTTCAAGTGATAACTTATAACTTAAAAGTTTTTATAATTTATAACTTAAAAGTTAAATAGTTAATTATGATTTAAAATTTTATAAATTATATTTGGAGTTTATTAGTTTGTTTAAGTTTTTATTTTTTAAATTTTTTTAATTTATAAGTTTTATTTCTTTTAATTGAAGTTTGATTAAGTTTATAGTTTATATATGTTTTCTAAGTTATATATTTGAAATGTTTTAGTTTGTTTAAAGTTTTTTATTTTTTTTAAGTTTTCAATTTATAAGTTTATGTTTTGAAGTCTATTAGTTTATGTTTTAGTTTATTTTTTTAAGTTTTATTTTTTTAAGTTTTCAATTTATTAGTTTATGTTTTCAATGAATAAAAGTATAAAACTATAAAAGTATAAAACAATGATAAAAATTAAAAAAAATCAATTTATTCAAAATTTCAAACTAATATTACAATTTACAACTATTAGTAAAGCGCCTAATTTACGCAGCCACCTTCTAGGAAGGGTTCTGTTTCAACTAAGCCTCGAATGTAATACTAATAGTTGTATAGATTTATAAATTTATCTTCTAAACTTTGTAAAGTTTCAGCTTCTTCAATCTCAATTCCTGGTAAAGTTGCTTGACGATCTTCAAGTTCAGCGCCATCATCACTATCAAATCCAATGAGGTTATCTATGGCTTGTTCTGCTACTTTTTGCAACTTTGGTCTTCCAACGTTTCTTCGCTCGGCGTTGATCCAATCTCTAAACAACACCGATACCTCCAAACTGTCTTTTGCCAAGGAATATCTATGGTCTCCAATTTGAAATCTTGCCGCGCTGAAAGCTTGCTCCGAAGCAACTGATGATCCTTGAATAACTAGCACGTCTCTCACCATCTTGCTAAGTTTTGGAAAGTGTTCTTCACGAGATTTCCACCAATCAAATAGTTGTGGTATGCCATCCGTAGTTGGAATATTATCAACACTCTGTTCAAGATACTTAGAAAATTCACACTTATTAGAAAAATCAAGACCAAGTTGTGATCTTGCTTTACCATGGACACCTGATCTCGACGTAGAAGTTTGAGGG